>JAIOJX010000003.1:44461873-44756873 GCA_022376925.1 Tragulus kanchil | reverse complement strand
TTTTAAAAATGTCATAATATATTTAAGTACAAAACTGAAACACTCTTCTTAATCACTTGTAATATAAATACTGGAATTCCTTTGAAGATCTTAAGGTTTGAATCAGGAAGTCACATATCTGAGACACTATTTTGCAAATTCTTTAGACATAGATTACCCAGAATCATATAAAACATTTCTGTCCTGAATTTTACTTAGCAGTTCCTTTCACTGTCTAATGAACTAAAAGAACGCTCGTTATTGCTAGGTGCACAGAACTGTAGGCTGAATGGCACACACTGTTGATTTGATGCCCTCTATGATGACAGTCTATGGGTCACCAGCTTGGTTAAACAGCATATCAGAAGCAGTGATGGGTGATCAATCTCATTCCCTATAGCATTGCTCCCTGAAGAGTCATTATTGAGAATAAAATGAGGAAAGGCTATCAGAGGGAATCATTGGGTCTATAGCTTTAAAAAAATCTAAGAAATAAATGAATAAGAGTCTTAGGAAAATGAATTTCTAAAGCTATATTGCAAAGGGAAGCAAAGAAACTGACTACTATTTTGATAATGGCAATTTTATTTTCATAGTTATGTATATCATATATGCATGTCAGTGTTAAATACTAAATAATAGCATATTGTGTTGAGATATTTAGATGGAACTCCATTTAATTGCTATATTCATTTTCAGGAATTAATTTAAAAGAATATAAGTTAAAGTGATCATTCATAAACTAATGCGTGTCAATTGAATTAGAATCATCACTTTGGAAATGGGAAGTTTAGCATAGTTCTACTAACAAAAGTCTTTATACAAAGTTGAGGCTAGCATAACCAGTATAACTTAGGGAATAAAAGCAACAATGCACTCTCTTTGAATATCAGAAGTCTCAATAGAAAGTAACATACTAATATGCAAAATAATTAGCCAACGCATGTGAGAATTTGACACTTTTTTTCCTCTCCAGAAGATTTCCCAAAATTCTAAATGAAAAGAACCTGGCATGGGGGTTAAAGAAGGATTTTAAAATAAAGTGAACAATATAGCTCAATACATTGTCATGTTTTGGAGGGTGATTTGGGAGACAAGATACTGTTACTGATAATTATGAATCTTTTAAAAATGTCATAATATATTTAAGTACAAAACTGAAACACTCTTCTTAATCACTTGTAATATAAATACTGGAATTCCTTTGAAGATCTTAAGGTTTGAATCAGGAAGTCACATATCTGAGACACTATTTTGCAAATTCTTTAGACATAGATTACCCAGAATCATATAAAACATTTCTGTCCTGAATTTTACTTAGCAGTTCCTTTCACTGTCTAATGAACTAAAAGAACGCTCGTTATTGCTAGGTGCACAGAACTGTAGGCTGAATGGCACACACTGTTGATTTGATGCCCTCTATGATGACAGTCTATGGGTCACCAGCTTGGTTAAACAGCATATCAGAAGCAGTGATGGGTGATCAATCTCATTCCCTATAGCATTGCTCCCTGAAGAGTCATTATTGAGAATAAAATGAGGAAAGGCTATCAGAGGGAATCATTGGGTCTATAGCTTTAAAAAAATCTAAGAAATAAATGAATAAGAGTCTTAGGAAAATGAATTTCTAAAGCTATATTGCAAAGGGAAGCAAAGAAACTGACTACTATTTTGATAATGGCAATTTTATTTTCATAGTTATGTATATCATATATGCATGTCAGTGTTAAATACTAAATAATAGCATATTGTGTTGAGATATTTAGATGGAACTCCATTTAATTGCTATATTCATTTTCAGGAATTAATTTAAAAAGAATATAAGGTATCACAATCGTGACTTCATGTTCAACAGTCAACACCTGCAAACTGATATAAACTGAGAACTAAGATTTTCTGAAATAGATTGTATTAATAACATCATATAGGGAATTTCCTGGCAGTCTTCATTGACTAGGACTCTATTCTCCCACTGCCAAGAAGTTCAATGTCTGGTCAGGGAACTAAGATCCCACAAGAAGTGCCATGTGACCAAAAAAGAATACAATCGTATAAATATTTGTTCAGCTGTTTTAATTTGAAGGATAGAAAATCAACTAGATTTTTTTAGTGCAAATAGAATAAAATATCAGTCCTAAAATCTAGAGTTATTTCCAAAATGATTTAACGGAAACAAGTCTAATTCTAATTCCTCTTTCACAGAATTATACAGATTGAGAATGTTTTTAAGCATTCATCATGAGGTATAGTCACTGGGACTAATTTTATTCCCATATAAATTTCCCTTGTAGAAGCTTGATTACCTTGAAAGGCAGAGAAAACTTAGTAGAGAATGTTGTAATTCATAAAATAAAATGTTATGATAGTAACAATAAACATTTACTCAGTGCTCACAGTGTTGGGGGTTTACTAGTGGTTCAGATAGTAAAAAATCTGCCTGCAATGGAGGATACCCAATTTCAATCCCTGGATAAGGAAGATCTTCTGGAGAACGGATGCCCATTGCAATATTATTGCCTGGAGAACTCAATAAACAGTAGAGCCTAGCGGGCTACAGTCCATGGGATAATAAGCAGTTGGCCACAACTGAGCAACTAATGCTTTACAATGTTTCAGATACCTGCTAAGAATTTTGCATAGATTATCTCATTTAATCTCCACAGTAACCCTGAAGTAGGTTCCATTTACTATTTTACGAGGATGAAACTGAATAGGAAATTAAATAACTTGTCTAAAGTCGGTCATATAGAATAAAATGAGGAAAGGCTATCAGAGGGAATCAAAAATTAAGAAATAAATGAATAAGAGTCTTAGGAAAATGAATTTCTAAAGCTATATTGCAAAGGGAAGCAAAGAAACTGACTACTATTTTGATAATGGCAATTTTATTTTCATAGTTATGTATATCATATATGCATGTCAGTGTTAAATACTAAATAATAGCATATTGTGTTGAGATATTTAGATGGAACTCCATTTAATTGCTATATTCATTTTCAGGAATTAATTTAAAAAGAATATAAGGTATCACAATCGTGACTTCATGTTCAACAGTCAACACCTGCAAACTGATATAAACTGAGAACTAAGATTTTCTGAAATAGATTGTATTAATAACATCATATAGGGAATTTCCTGGCAGTCTTCATTGACTAGGACTCTATTCTCCCACTGCCAAGAAGTTCAATGTCTGGTCAGGGAACTAAGATCCCACAAGAAGTGCCATGTGACCAAAAAAAAGAATACAATCGTATAAATATTTGTTCAGCTGTTTTAATTTGAAGGATAGAAAATCAACTAGATTTTTTTAGTGCAAATAGAATAAAATATCAGTCCTAAAATCTAGAGTTATTTCCAAAATGATTTAACGGAAACAAGTCTAATTCTAATTCCTCTTTCACAGAATTATACAGATTGAGAATGTTTTTAAGCATTCATCATGAGGTATAGTCACTGGGACTAATTTTATTCCCATATAAATTTCCCTTGTAGAAGCTTGATTACCTTGAAAGGCAGAGAAAACTTAGTAGAGAATGTTGTAATTCATAAAATAAAATGTTATGATAGTAACAATAAACATTTACTCAGTGCTCACAGTGTTGGGGGTTTACTAGTGGTTCAGATAGTAAAAAATCTGCCTGCAATGGAGGATACCCAATTTCAATCCCTGGATAAGGAAGATCTTCTGGAGAACGGATGCCCATTGCAATATTATTGCCTGGAGAACTCAATAAACAGTAGAGCCTAGCGGGCTACAGTCCATGGGATAATAAGCAGTTGGCCACAACTGAGCAACTAATGCTTTACAATGTTTCAGATACCTGCTAAGAATTTTGCATAGATTATCTCATTTAATCTCCACAGTAACCCTGAAGTAGGTTCCATTTACTATTTTACGTAGGATGAAACTGAATAGGAAATTAAATAACTTGTCTAAAGTCATTGTGTGTAAGTTTAGAAAATAAGAAAGTTTGATTTAAGTCTTCATCATATTAATTGCTAAGGCTTCTTGTTTTTTTTGTTTGGGTACTAAGTTGTGTCCAACTCTTGCAACCCCGTGGACTACAGCACACCAAGCCTTCCTATCCTTCACTATCTCCCAGAGTTTGCTCAAACTTATGTTCATTGCACTGATGTTGCCATCCAATCACCTCATCCTCTGTCATCCCCCTTTCTCCTCCTTCCCTCAATCTTTCCCAGCATCAGGGTCTTTTCCAATGAGTCAGTTCTTCACATCAGATGGCCAAAGTATTGGAATTTCAGCTTCAGCATTAGTCCTTTCAGAGAATATTCAGGGTTGATTTCCAATAGAATTGACTATTTTTACTACCTCCTTGCTATCCAAGGGACTCAAAAGTCTTCTCTAGTACCACAGTTTGAAAGCATTGATTCTTCAGTGCTCAGCCTTCTTTATGGTTCAACTTTCACATCCGTACACATCAGATAGTTTGAGACAGGTAGATTTCTGAGCTAAATTATAGCTACTTAGCAAGAAAGAAAGGCACAAAAATGAATTACTCCATTATAACAAGTATAAAGTTGAAAAATCGATCAGTTCTTCTTAGAACTGTCAGAGAAATGAAGTCAGAGAGACCAAAAGGTGAATATAGAGACTCACAAATTACTGGGTCAGAAACCCATGAGAAGAAACCTTTGTGAACAACAGTGCTGGATAGGAATACCTGTATTATAATTGATAGATTGCTAGAGGCTTTGTGTAGATTAGTCTAAGAATTAAAAACTCCAAGGTGCACAGTTATGATGAGGTACCACACTTGGAGTTCTCCCTTCAGGAACTTGACCAAGTTCTTAAATCATATACCAGAAAAACGTACCATTTTTTTTGAAATATACCAAGGCTGCCCAGATGGTGTTAGTTTATAGATGATGGTAAATAGCTTACAGTGAACAGTGTCAGATTCCTTGTCTCCAAAGGAGATTTTCACTTTGGGATCAAAAAACTTGGCTTTGGTCACTCAACTTTGTGCAGTAAAAGGTGTATTAAAGAAAAATTCTATAGAGAAAGCTTCCATCTAAAGGAACTGGGAGGGATAAAGACTACCCCCAGAAGCTAGTTTAGGCAAGGTATTTTATACTTTTCCATTTGTTTATTAACAATAGATGAAAAGAATATTTTAAGGCTGTAAGTTCTTACTGGACTCACCCACAACATTAAGATTGCCTTGCAATCCCCGTCAAAAATCCTATCCTTCACTATCTCCCAGAGTTTGCTCAAACTTATGTTCATTGCACTGATGTTGCCATCCAATCACCTCATCCTCTGTCATCCCCCTTTCTCCTCCTTCCCTCAATCTTTCCCAGCATCAGGGTCTTTTCCAATGAGTCAGTTCTTCACATCAGATGGCCAAAGTATTGGAATTTCAGCTTCAGCATTAGTCCTTTCAGAGAATATTCAGGGTTGATTTCCAATAGAATTGACTATTTTTACTACCTCCTTGCTATCCAAGGGACTCAAAAGTCTTCTCTAGTACCACAGTTTGAAAGCATTGATTCTTCAGTGCTCAGCCTTCTTTATGGTTCAACTTTCACATCCGTACACATCAGATAGTTTGAGACAGGTAGATTTCTGAGCTAAATTATAGCTACTTAGCAAGAAAGAAAGGCACAAAAATGAATTACTCCATTATAACAAGTATAAAGTTGAAAAATCGATCAGTTCTTCTTAGAACTGTCAGAGAAATGAAGTCAGAGAGACCAAAAGGTGAATATAGAGACTCACAAATTACTGGGTCAGAAACCCATGAGAAGAAACCTTTGTGAACAACAGTGCTGGATAGGAATACCTGTATTATAATTGATAGATTGCTAGAGGCTTTGTGTAGATTAGTCTAAGAATTAAAAACTCCAAGGTGCACAGTTATGATGAGGTACCACACTTGGAGTTCTCCCTTCAGGAACTTGACCAAGTTCTTAAATCATATACCAGAAAAACGTACCATTTTTTTTGAAATATACCAAGGCTGCCCAGATGGTGTTAGTTTATAGATGATGGTAAATAGCTTACAGTGAACAGTGTCAGATTCCTTGTCTCCAAAGGAGATTTTCACTTTGGGATCAAAAAACTTGGCTTTGGTCACTCAACTTTGTGCAGTAAAAGGTGTATTAAAGAAAAATTCTATAGAGAAAGCTTCCATCTAAAGGAACTGGGAGGGGGATAAAAGACTACCCCCAGAAGCTAGTTTAGGCAAGGTATTTTATACTTTTCCATTTGTTTATTAACAATAGATGAAAAGAATATTTTAAGGCTGTAAGTTCTTACTGGACTCACCCACAACATTAACATGTTAGCCAGAGGATGGTCTCCAGGCTTCAGAGCTAGAGGAGACATTTCAATGCAAACTAGTTTGCATCCAAAGACAATAAAGTTAGTCTCAGAGCAGATTTTTATCATGTCAAACATTTTAGGCTAGAAAATGTTTGTTCCCTCTCCTCCCCCTCCTCCTCCTTGGAAACTGCTGACCTCCTTACCAAGTCTGCTTTTCACCTCTTTCATATTGGTAAAGAATCCCTCTGCCAATGCAGGAGACCTAAGAGATGCAGTTTTGACCCCAGGATTGGGAAGATCCCATGGAGAAGGACATGGAAACCCACTCCAGCATTCTTGCCTGGAAAATCCCATGGACAGAGGAACCTGGCAGGCTCCTCCTATGACTTTGGGTCCATGGGGTCACACAGAGTCAGACACAGCTTAAGTGACTTAGCCACCAATGCTTTCTGTCACTTTTAATAAGATCTACCTACCTTCAAGAGACCATTTTACCAGAGCCTAGACTACATTTTTTAGAGTCTAACCAACTTAAGGGGAGAAAAATACTCAATTCCAGTTCACCCTAAATTTCTTGTCCCAGGTAAGGGAAACAGGGTTGAAATGAAGACCACTGGTGAAATACACAATCCACAGGAAAAGTCACACTGAAAGACTGAGAACAAATCATAGATCTATAGCAAGTGTACATTCTCTCCTTACACTTTACTCCTAGAGGCCTATTTATTAGAGTTCCCAGCAATCATGATGTTCCAAAAACTTGAAAAATTAAGAACAAAAATCATATACCAGAAAAACGTACCATTTTTTTTGAAATATACCAAGGCTGCCCAGATGGTGTTAGTTTATAGATGATGGTAAATAGCTTACAGTGAACAGTGTCAGATTCCTTGTCTCCAAAGGAGATTTTCACTTTGGGATCAAAAAACTTGGCTTTGGTCACTCAACTTTGTGCAGTAAAAGGTGTATTAAAGAAAAATTCTATAGAGAAAGCTTCCATCTAAAGGAACTGGGAGGGGGATAACAGACTACCCCCAGAAGCTAGTTTAGGCAAGGTATTTTATACTTTTCCATTTGTTTATTAACAATAGATGAAAAGAATATTTTAAGGCTGTAAGTTCTTACTGGACTCACCCACAACATTAACATGTTAGCCAGAGGATGGTCTCCAGGCTTCAGAGCTAGAGGAGACATTTCAATGCAAACTAGTTTGCATCCAAAGACAATAAAGTTAGTCTCAGAGCAGATTTTTATCATGTCAAACATTTTAGGCTAGAAAATGTTTGTTCCCTCTCCTCCCCCTCCTCCTCCTTGGAAACTGCTGACCTCCTTACCAAGTCTGCTTTTTCACCTCTTTCATATTGGTAAAGAATCCCTCTGCCAATGCAGGAGACCTAAGAGATGCAGTTTTGACCCCAGGATTGGGAAGATCCCATGGAGAAGGACATGGAAACCCACTCCAGCATTCTTGCCTGGAAAATCCCATGGACAGAGGAACCTGGCAGGCTCCTCCTATGACTTTGGGTCCATGGGGTCACACAGAGTCAGACACAGCTTAAGTGACTTAGCCACCAATGCTTTCTGTCACTTTTAATAAGATCTACCTACCTTCAAGAGACCATTTTACCAGAGCCTAGACTACATTTTTTAGAGTCTAACCAACTTAAGGGGAGAAAAATACTCAATTCCAGTTCACCCTAAATTTCTTGTCCCAGGTAAGGGAAACAGGGTTGAAATGAAGACCACTGGTGAAATACACAATCCACAGGAAAAGTCACACTGAAAGACTGAGAACAAATCATAGATCTATAGCAAGTGTACATTCTCTCCTTACACTTTACTCCTAGAGGCCTATTTATTAGAGTTCCCAGCAATCATGATGTTCCCAGAAGATCATATCTGTCTATTAAGAAAAAATTATAAGGCATGCTAAAGGGCAAAGAAATACTTTGAAGAGACAGGGGGGTGAGCATCAAACCAGACTCAGATCTAACAGAGATGTTGGAACTATCATACTAGTAATTTAAAATATTTATTAATGCACTAAAGGCTATAATGGATAAAGTAGACAGCATGCAAAAATAAACAGGCAATGTAAGCAGAGAGACAAAATACTTGGAAAGAATAAAACATAAATTCTTGAGATAAAGAGTGTTCTATTCTAACAAAAATGAAGAAGACTCATTAGGAGACTGGGCATTGCTCAAAAAAGAATCTCTAAGCTTGAGGATGTCTCAACAGAAATTTTCAAAATTGATTAAGACTAGAAAAATTTTAAAAAGCAGAACAGAATATCTAAACACTGGGACAACAACAGATATAATAAGAATACCATAAAAAAGAGACAGAAAATAATGAGATAAAAAGATTTAAAACAATAATATAATTTTTTTTAATATTTGAAGTAAAACAGTAGGAAGAAAATAAAGATTATTGAAAGGACTTAGAAGTCAGTGGAGTGGGCAAGGGGAGAATAATCTTCCTTAAATAAAAAAGTAATATGGAAACATACACTACCATATATAAAAAGAGTGATCATTGTGGATATACTGTAAGACTAAGTGAACTTATATAGAGGCTGTGCAACAACCTGGAAGGGTAGGATGAGGAGGGACTGGGAGTGGGGTTCAGGTGCTAGGGGTCAAGACTACACCTATGATTGACTTAGACTTGCATATATCTATAAACAACAAAACTCTGTAAAAGTAAAATAAAAAAAAAAGGAAAGTGAAGATAAGAATTACGTCTAACTTCTCAGAAATCATGCAAGCATGACAATAGGAAAGTCTTGAGGGGGAAGAAAGAACTTAACAGTTCTGTGTCACACGAAGTTAAAGAAATAAAAACTTTCTCAGACAATGAAAAACTAATGGAATTTATTACTGGTAGACTCCCTTGCAATAAACATTAAAAATAAGCTATTAAAATTATAAGGCCTATTTATTAGAGTTCCCAGCAATCATGATGTTCCCAGAAGATCATATCTGTCTATTAAGAAAAAATTATAAGGCATGCTAAAGGGCAAAGAAATACTTTGAAGAGACAGGGGGGTGAGCATCAAACCAGACTCAGATCTAACAGAGATGTTGGAACTATCATACTAGTAATTTAAAATATTTATTAATGCACTAAAGGCTATAATGGATAAAGTAGACAGCATGCAAAAATAAACAGGCAATGTAAGCAGAGAGACAAAATACTTGGAAAGAATAAAACATAAATTCTTGAGATAAAGAGTGTTCTATTCTAACAAAAATGAAGAAGACTCATTAGGAGACTGGGCATTGCTCAAAAAAGAATCTCTAAGCTTGAGGATGTCTCAACAGAAATTTTCAAAATTGATTAAGACTAGAAAAATTTTAAAAAGCAGAACAGAATATCTAAACACTGGGACAACAACAGATATAATAAGAATACCATAAAAAAGAGACAGAAAATAATGAGATAAAAAGATTTAAAACAATAATATAATTTTTTTTAATATTTGAAGTAAAACAGTAGGAAGAAAATAAAGATTATTGAAAGGACTTAGAAGTCAGTGGAGTGGGCAAGGGGAGAATAATCTTCCTTAAATAAAAAAGTAATATGGAAACATACACTACCATATATAAAAAGAGTGATCATTGTGGATATACTGTAAGACTAAGTGAACTTATATAGAGGCTGTGCAACAACCTGGAAGGGTAGGATGAGGAGGGACTGGGAGTGGGGTTCAGGTGCTAGGGGTCAAGACTACACCTATGATTGACTTAGACTTGCATATATCTATAAACAACAAAACTCTGTAAAAGTAAAATAAAAAAAAAAGGAAAGTGAAGATAAGAATTACGTCTAACTTCTCAGAAATCATGCAAGCATGACAATAGGAAAGTCTTGAGGGGGAAGAAAGAACTTAACAGTT
This sequence comes from Tragulus kanchil, assembly GCA_022376925.1. Lineage (NCBI taxonomy): Eukaryota > Metazoa > Chordata > Mammalia > Artiodactyla > Tragulidae > Tragulus > Tragulus kanchil. Next base: position 44,746,707 of record JAIOJX010000003.1, on the reverse strand, counting down.
CTGTGTCACACGAAGTTAAAGAAATAAAAACTTTCTCAGACAATGAAAAACTAATGGAATTTATTACTGGTAGACTCCCTTGCAATAAACATTAAAAATAAGCTATTTAGAGAATGAAAATGATGTGTCAGAAATCTGAATCTACATAAAGTAAGAAAGAACCTCTGAGAAGAATTAAATACAAGTAAATTGAAAACTTCTATTTTTTTCTTTTCAATTTATCCAACAGATATAGCTTATTCAAAACAGTAACAGTAACAACATATTTTATTATACATGCTTATTCATAAGTGAAACAAATCACAGCAATAATAGATGGAATTGAAAGGAAAACTTAGAATTATTTTATAATCATAAGGTATATGTACTACCTATAAACCAGTACAGTGTTAACTGAATGTAGACTTGGATTAATTGTCAATATATTCTGTAAACTCCAGGACAATCACTAAAAAAGCAAAAGAAGAGTATAACTGTTAGACTAAGAAAGGAGAAAAGAATGGAATCATATAAAATGTTTAACTAACACCATGAAATGGATTGCCAAACAATTTTAACAATAGTCAAAACCAAAATACACCATAGTGAAGTAAGATTGATCCAGAGAGGTGAAGAGGTCTCAATATCCATAAAATAAGTCAATACAGTATACAAAATTAACAAATGAAGAATTAGAATCATATGATTATCTTAATAAAACTTTTGATGAAATTCAGTATTGATTTACAATAAAAATTCTCAATAAAGTGAGTGTGAAGGGAGCATACCTTAACATAATAAAGTCTATAGATGATAAACCTATAGCCAATGTCATTCTTAATGATGAAAAACTTAAAGAATTTCCTTTAAGATTAGAGATGGAACAAGAATGTCCACTCCCATCATTTTTATTCAAGATAAATTTGGAAGTCTGAACCACAGCAACTAGACAAGAAAAATAAATAAAAAGAATCCATGTTTGAAAGGAAGAAGTAAAACTGTCAGTGTTTACAGATGGAAAATTACTATAAATAGAAAATCCACCAAAATCTAGTAGAATGAGTAAATTAATTCAGTAGTTGCAGAACATAGAGTTAATATAAAGAAATATGCTGCATTTTGCACACTAACAATGAATTACAAGAAACAAAATTTAAGCAAATTGCTTTCTCTTACAATTGTATCAAAAAGAATGAAACAGCTAGGAACAGCTATAATACAGAAGTGAAAGATTTGTATTCAGCAAATTATAAGACATCATAAAATAAATTAAAGATGATACAAAGCTATAGCTATAGAGTGCTCATGAATTAGGAAAATTAATACTGTCAAAATTAGCATACTATCCAAATAGATTCAACACAGCCCTATCAAAACACCAATGGCACTTTTCATGAACTAAGATAAACAGTTGTAAAATATGTATGGAAACACAAAAGATCCCAAATAGCCAAAAGATGGAATTGAAAGGAAAACTTAGAATTATTTTATAATCATAAGGTATATGTACTACCTATAAACCAGTACAGTGTTAACTGAATGTAGACTTGGATTAATTGTCAATATATTCTGTAAACTCCAGGACAATCACTAAAAAAGCAAAAGAAGAGTATAACTGTTAGACTAAGAAAGGAGAAAAGAATGGAATCATATAAAATGTTTAACTAACACCATGAAATGGATTGCCAAACAATTTTAACAATAGTCAAAACCAAAATACACCATAGTGAAGTAAGATTGATCCAGAGAGGTGAAGAGGTCTCAATATCCATAAAATAAGTCAATACAGTATACAAAATTAACAAATGAAGAATTAGAATCATATGATTATCTTAATAAAACTTTTGATGAAATTCAGTATTGATTTACAATAAAAATTCTCAATAAAGTGAGTGTGAAGGGAGCATACCTTAACATAATAAAGTCTATAGATGATAAACCTATAGCCAATGTCATTCTTAATGATGAAAAACTTAAAGAATTTCCTTTAAGATTAGAGATGGAACAAGAATGTCCACTCCCATCATTTTTATTCAAGATAAATTTGGAAGTCTGAACCACAGCAACTAGACAAGAAAAATAAATAAAAAGAATCCATGTTTGAAAGGAAGAAGTAAAACTGTCAGTGTTTACAGATGGAAAATTACTATAAATAGAAAATCCACCAAAATCTAGTAGAATGAGTAAATTAATTCAGTAGTTGCAGAACATAGAGTTAATATAAAGAAATATGCTGCATTTTGCACACTAACAATGAATTACAAGAAACAAAATTTAAGCAAATTGCTTTCTCTTACAATTGTATCAAAAAGAATGAAACAGCTAGGAACAGCTATAATACAGAAGTGAAAGATTTGTATTCAGCAAATTATAAGACATCATAAAATAAATTAAAGATGATACAAAGCTATAGCTATAGAGTGCTCATGAATTAGGAAAATTAATACTGTCAAAATTAGCATACTATCCAAATAGATTCAACACAGCCCTATCAAAACACCAATGGCACTTTTCATGAACTAAGATAAACAGTTGTAAAATATGTATGGAAACACAAAAGATCCCAAATAGCCAAAACCATCTTAAGAAAGAACAGAGTTGAGCATAGCATGTTCCTTGATTTCAAACTATGTTGAAAAGCTACAGTAATCAAAACAATATGGTACTGGCACAAAAACAGAACATAGATCTACGAAACTGAGTTAAATGTCCAGAAACAAATCCACCCATATATAGTCAGTGAATCTTTGACAAATGAAGTAAGAATATACAAAGGGGGGAAATAGTCTCTTCAATAAACAATGCTGGGAAAATTGGACAGCTGCATGAAAAAGTGTCAAACTAGACTACTTTGTCAAAGCATACACATAGTGAACTCAAAATGGATTAAAGACTTAAAGGTAAGGTCTAAAATTAGAAAGCTCCTAGGAGAAAACATAGACAATATGCTCTTTGACATCAGGTTTAGGATTATAATTTCTTAATAGGTTTCCTCAGGCAAGGGAAAAAAAGCAAAAAAAAAAAAAAATGGAGTTTCATCAAACTAAAAAGTTTTTTTACAAAGAAAGAAGCTACCAACAAAAATGAAAGGCAGCCTACAAAATTGCGGAAAATATTGTATACAATATATTAGATAAGGGCTTTGTATTCTAAATATACAATGAACACATATAACCCGACATTATAAAAACACAAACAATCCAATTTAAAACTGGACAGATGATCTAAATAGTCATTTTTTCAAAGAAGACATAGCATACATATGGCCAACAAACATTAAGAAACATGCACTAATCATCGGGGATCAGCAAGTCAATATCATAGTGAAATACCACTTATACCTATCAGAATAGCTATCATCTGAAAGACCACAAATAACAAGTGCTGGTGAGGGAGGATACAATAAAAAAAGGGACACGTCTTATAGAGTTGTTTTAACAGTAAATTTGCACTGTCACCATAGAAGACAGTATGGATATATCTCAAAAATTATAACTAGAACCACCTTATGATCCAACAATTATACTTCTTATCAGTGTTATAATTAGTTTTCTATCCTTAATAAATTAGCATACTATCCAAATAGATTCAACACAGCCCTATCAAAACACCAATGGCACTTTTCATGAACTAAGATAAACAGTTGTAAAATATGTATGGAAACACAAAAGATCCCAAATAGCCAAAACCATCTTAAGAAAGAACAGAGTTGAGCATAGCATGTTCCTTGATTTCAAACTATGTTGAAAAGCTACAGTAATCAAAACAATATGGTACTGGCACAAAAACAGAACATAGATCTACGAAACTGAGTTAAATGTCCAGAAACAAATCCACCCATATATAGTCAGTGAATCTTTGACAAATGAAGTAAGAATATACAAAGGGGGGAAATAGTCTCTTCAATAAACAATGCTGGGAAAATTGGACAGCTGCATGAAAAAGTGTCAAACTAGACTACTTTGTCAAAGCATACACATAGTGAACTCAAAATGGATTAAAGACTTAAAGGTAAGGTCTAAAATTAGAAAGCTCCTAGGAGAAAACATAGACAATATGCTCTTTGACATCAGGTTTAGGATTATAATTTCTTAATAGGTTTCCTCAGGCAAGGGAAAAAAAGCAAAAAAAAAAAAAAATGGAGTTTCATCAAACTAAAAAGTTTTTTTACAAAGAAAGAAGCTACCAACAAAAATGAAAGGCAGCCTACAAAATTGCGGAAAATATTGTATACAATATATTAGATAAGGGCTTTGTATTCTAAATATACAATGAACACATATAACCCGACATTATAAAAACACAAACAATCCAATTTAAAACTGGACAGATGATCTAAATAGTCATTTTTTCAAAGAAGACATAGCATACATATGGCCAACAAACATTAAGAAACATGCACTAATCATCGGGGATCAGCAAGTCAATATCATAGTGAAATACCACTTATACCTATCAGAATAGCTATCATCTGAAAGACCACAAATAACAAGTGCTGGTGAGGGAGGATACAATAAAAAAAGGGACACGTCTTATAGAGTTGTTTTAACAGTAAATTTGCACTGTCACCATAGAAGACAGTATGGATATATCTCAAAAATTATAACTAGAACCACCTTATGATCCAACAATTATACTTCTTATCAGTGTTATAATTAGTTTTCTATCCTTAATAAATTTAATTATCATTTTGAAAGATCTAACATTTCAAGTTACTTGCTACATTTGGTTGTGCAAGAAGTGTATGGAAAATTTTTATTATGCTTGTTTTAAATTAATCTCAATTTAGTTTCACTTCCTTTGAAACACCGGAGTGGTGAAACAGACAAGTCTGCTATCTTCATATGAATCTTATATGATTTTAAAAAGCTAAATGAACCATTAACTGCTGAACTGCCACTGTGAGAACTGCCGTGATGTCATCATACCTAAGGAACCAGACCTAGTCCCTGGATCTAGAGCTGTGATATTTGGAGAGAGCCACTGAGAGTCAGGAATAACTCACTGGAAGAAGCTATAGTGGAGGTTAATTCATAAGTCAGCAGTACATGAAGTCCTTCAGGGGAAATTAGCAAAACTAACATCCTGAAAATGTGGAATCCTCACAACAAAATAATTACTGTAAGAGACATTCTGGCAAGACTGAAAGAATGAAATCAAAGGGAGTCCTGTGCAGCATGGCGAGAAACTTGTTTATTATCCAACAAACAACAGCAATTTATCAAACTTTAAAAACTAGGAATATGATACAATTTTCAATAAACACTGATATCTATGTGAAGACAATTTTAAATGATACAAATTTATGTAGGATAGTATTGTGGTAGTCTGAGGTATAATGGTGTTTGGGACTAAGGCTTTAAAAGAAGGTATAGGGAAATATCAAAGCAAAATCAGCAGGATTTGCTGATTATCTGTGAAATATCAATGTGCAGTATGTGAAAAATATACCTTACTCCTTTTTTTTTTGAGTTTTTTAAAAATTATTTATTTCTTTGGCTCCAAGGGATCTTAGTTGCAGCATGTGGGATCTAGTTCCCTGACCAGGGATTGAACCCAGGCCCCCTGTACTGGGAACACAGAGTCTCAACCACTGGACCACCAGGGAAGTTCCTACCTTACTCCTTTTGAGAAGAAGAATTATTAATAGGTCTTTATTGATGCTTGAACAAACTGCAAGTTTCCTATTGCATGACTTTGACACTTCTGAAAAGCATTACACTTCATCTCTTGGCAGCTGAAGTATCATAAATCCTGTACCTATATCACAAAGAATGCACTAACAAAGTACTCAGTGCATTGGGAATTTGCTAAAATGAGGAGATAAAGTCTCACAGTTGAACTAACCTAAGAAGTCTCAAAATTCCTAAGACATAATGGATAATTAAACTTAGTAGCTTCATATTATCAGCATGTCTAGTCAAAATCCAAAATGTATACCTAGTTTGATATTAACATTATGTTCCATTGTATAGCATCTGTGACATTCACCTTAAAAATTCTGAGAATAATGAAATATTTTATATGAAGAAAAATTAATAAAGGTAATAGAAGAAACTAATAACACATAGAGTTGTTATACTGAGAATCAAGAGAGCCTAAAGTTAGTTGTTCAAAAAAATCTAATGAAATGGATAAACTTCTGGAAACACTGACCATGAAGAAAGTATAGCAAAGGCACAAGTAAACAGAAGTCATAATGAAAGGAGAATATGAGTGCAAATACAGAAAAGATAAAAAAAAAATGCTTCTTAATATCTAATGTGTTTACAAAAACTCAAAGATTGCATTAGTGTCCTAGGGCTGTCATGACAAAATACTACAGACTGGGAGTCTTAAGCAACAGAAGTTTGTTTTATCACATGTCTGGAGGCTAAAACCCAGCACCAGGTGCTATCAGGTTTTTTCTTTTTCTTTCTTTCTTTTTTTTTTTTTTTTTTTTTGCTATTCTGGTTTTTAACTGCTGTCACAAGCTCTTCTCTAGCTGCAGGGAGTGCAAGCCTCTCTCTAGTTGAAGTGAGCAAGCTTCTTGTGGTGGCAACTTCTCTTGTGTAACTCGAGCTCTAGGGCAAATGGGTTTCAAGTAGTTGCTACACATAGGCTCAAGAGTTGTGGATCTGAGGCTCTAGAGCACAGGTTCAGTAGTTGTGACTCACAGGCTTAGTTGCTCCACAGCATGTGGGATCTTCCCAGATCAGAGATCGAACTTGTGTCTCCTGAATTGGCAGGCGAACTCTTTACCACTGAGATAGCAGGGAAGCCCATGCTCTCAGTTTTGGTTCCTCCTGATCCCTCTTCCCTTGGCTTTTGGACAGCCACCTTTCCCTGTATCCTCAGATGGCATCTCCTCTGCTCAGACATCCCCCATGTCTCTTCTTATAAGGCCACCAAAATTATACTTAATTAGAGCCCACCTGTATGATGTAATTTAAACAGAATGACCACTACAAAAGCCGTCCCCAATTAGCCTAGCATTCTGGGGTACTGAGGGTTAACATCAGTTTGGGGAACACAATTCAACCTGTTGAGAAACAAGGAATTCAAAGGATGAAAAAATGTTTTGAATCATTTTAACCCAATACAGGAGCTTACCTGGTAGCTCAGCTGGTAAAGAATCTGCCTGTGTTGCAGGAGATCCAGATTTGATTCCTGGATTAGGAAGATGGCCTGGAAAAATGATAGGCTACCCACTCCAGTGTTCTTGCCTGGAGAAATCCATGGTTTGTCCATGGGGTCACAAAGGGTTGGACACAACTGAGCAACTTGACTTTCACTTTTAAGCCAATATAGTGAAAAAAATGGAAAAAAAATCCTAGGCATATATAAATTAACAAGCATGATACAAGAAAAACCTAAGTCCTAAATGATATTATAATTCAGGACTATTTCAAATGATATTTACAATTTTTTCAACAGAGAAAATGATGGACTCACATAACTTTATACTTTCAAACATCCAAGGAGGAGAAGAACAAAATTCTATTGAAATATTTCCCTAGAAAACAGAGATGGAGGGCTTCCCCTGGTGGTCCAGTGGGTAAGGACACCACCTTGCAGTGCAAGGGTTGAGGGTTCGATCCCTGGCCTGGGAAGATCCCATGTGCCACAGAGCAGCTGGACCGATGTGTCCAATTACCGAGCTAGAGCGGGGCACATGCGCCCAGAGCCGGTGCTCTGCAGCAACAGAGGCCACCGCGATGCGAGGCCCACAGGAGCCAAAGAACAAAGACGAATGAAACTAGAGAAATGAAGGACCAATAGAAGTGGCCCGCCCATCCCCCTCCCTCCTCACCTCACCCCCCCAAAAAAGATAAATAAATAAATTTTAAAAAATATTAAAAAAAAAAAGAAAAAGAAAACAGAGATGGAATTCCAAAATTAGTTTCATAAGGCTAAGGCAGACTTGAAACCATAACCATAAATGTCAGGACAGCATGAGAAAAAAAAAAAAAAAAAAACCTACAACATAATTTCTCTCTTGACTTTATATGCTGAGTCAAATACTGAATATAAGCTGCACAAATCCAATGATACATAAAAAAAAATCTTATATCTTTTCTCTAAGCACACAAATATAGCTTTATCATAAGAAAATTTACTTAAAATAAGGAAAGAATAAGAGAAAAATCTTACAACTTAAACTCATTTACAAAGAAGCAGAAGAATATTTTTTTTTAATTCAATACTTGTTCATGAAAAATATTCTTGAAAATTAGGGAACAAAGAATGATTCACTAAGTCTGCGGTTGGACATGAGAATCTGCATTTGTAACAAATTTCCAGGTGATGCCAATGCCTCTGCTTACAAGATAGCCCTGTGGGACCAGAAGATCATGGTACAATAAGGTCAACGTTTTCATTCAGTCCTCCTTGGGTTTAAAAATCCCATACAATAATTTCAAGAGACTAGAATAAAAAGAGTTTGACACTCATGTGTGTTTGTGTTTATTTTTTCAGAAAGTTCCTAGTAGCTGGTTCACATGGTATATCTTTGAGTGTAGTTCTGATAAACTTCTGCTTAACTAGTTGTAGCCACATTGTTGTTGTTTAGTTGTTAAGTCATGTCTGACTCTTTTACAGTTTCATGGACTGTAACCTACCAGGCTTCTCTGTCCATCAGGATTTCCCAGGGACGAATAATGGAGTGAGTTGCTGTTTTCTTTACCAAGGGAACTTTCCAAACCAAGGAGTGAACCTGCATTTCCTGCATTCACAGGCAGATTCTTTACCACTGAACCATGTAGCTATGACATCTACCAATATTCCTGATATGTTCTATGGAGTTCATCTTTGATCAACTGATCCTGGTTGGATTGGTTAAGGTACAGAGCATGAATTCAAATGCCTAACACAATGCAATATAATGCTCAAAATCATCCTTCCTTTAAATCAGTGTTTCTTAACCAGGGACGAATTTGTTCCAGAGTATATCAAGCAAAATATAGAGACATTTTTGGTTGTCATAAATTGGGGTAGGAGGAATGCCATAGCGTGGCATCAACATTTATCCATAAATATCCTGTTGCTAAATATCCTACAATGCACAGAATAGTTCCTGCCAACAATCGATTGATTGGTCTCCTCTTTTCTTTCTCTGTTGGTCTCCCTCTCTTCTTCCCTTTCCTTGCCCCATGTCCACCTTCTTTTATTATAAATTTCTTCTTAGGAGATTCCTCATGTCATCATGCAAATATACTTACCAAATTCCTCCTCCAAATATATCCTGCATGTCTGAGTTGAGAAGTATAGCAGCACATTGTTTGTAAGAATCTTGGTGGTGTGGGTCTTATTATTTATCTATGGTTCCAAAGATAATGAGGCATACTCCGACAATTCACCAAAGATATGCCACACAAGAATATAGAAAAGGATTAACTCATTTGATCATGCAATTGTGAACTAAAGTGTATATTAAATTTATGATCACACTTTCTGCTTGCTTTCTCCCAAAATTGGAGATTCTCCCGGGCACCTGATAATACCATTTATATAAAGATAAACATTTTGAATACTGTTTTATTTATAGCTTTAAAAATAAGGCTTTTATATAAGCTGTATTAGTGATTCTGCTATTCATTTTTTAAGATATTTTAGGCAAACATATAACAAGGGGAAATATTTCAAGGACAGAAGGTAAATTAAATAATATAAAAATAATAGGATAAACACTGTTGGATCATTTCTAAGTGATGTGATTAAGATCTCTAAATTCAGATAAACTGAAACTGCATTTTTAGTGCAACTGTTTATGTGTTCATCTGACATGAATTAATAACATTATTTTTAATATGCATCAATTATACACAGTCTTCATTTATCAGAAGAAATTTTCTTAAAAAATAAACAAAAGAAAGAAAAGCTTCATGACATCTACCAATATTCCTGATATGTTCTATGGAGTTCATCTTTGATCAACTGATCCTGGTTGGATTGGTTAAGGTACAGAGCATGAATTCAAATGCCTAACACAATGCAATATAATGCTCAAAATCATCCTTCCTTTAAATCAGTGTTTCTTAACCAGGGACGAATTTGTTCCAGAGTATATCAAGCAAAATATAGAGACATTTTGGTTGTCATAAATTGGGGTAGGAGGAATGCCATAGCGTGGCATCAACATTTATCCATAAATATCCTGTTGCTAAATATCCTACAATGCACAGAATAGTTCCTGCCAACAATCGATTGATTGGTCTCCTTTTTTCTTTCTCTGTTGGTCTCCCTCTCTTCTTCCCTTTCCTTGCCCCATGTCCACCTTCTTTTATTATAAATTTCTTCTTAGGAGATTCCTCATGTCATCATGCAAATATACTTACCAAATTCCTCCTCCAAATATATCCTGCATGTCTGAGTTGAGAAGTATAGCAGCACATTGTTTGTAAGAATCTTGGTGGTGTGGGTCTTATTATTTATCTATGGTTCCAAAGATAATGAGGCATACTCCGACAATTCACCAAAGATATGCCACACAAGAATATAGAAAAGGATTAACTCATTTGATCATGCAATTGTGAACTAAAGTGTATATTAAATTTATGATCACACTTTCTGCTTGCTTTCTCCCAAAATTGGAGATTCTCCCGGGCACCTGATAATACCATTTATATAAAGATAAACATTTTGAATACTGTTTTATTTATAGCTTTAAAAATAAGGCTTTTATATAAGCTGTATTAGTGATTCTGCTATTCATTTTTTAAGATATTTTAGGCAAACATATAACAAGGGGAAATATTTCAAGGACAGAAGGTAAATTAAATAATATAAAAATAATAGGATAAACACTGTTGGATCATTTCTAAGTGATGTGATTAAGATCTCTAAATTCAGATAAACTGAAACTGCATTTTTAGTGCAACTGTTTATGTGTTCATCTGACATGAATTAATAACATTATTTTTAATATGCATCAATTATACACAGTCTTCATTTATCAGAAGAAATTTTCTTAAAAAATAAACAAAAGAAAGAAAAGCTTTCTGACTTTATTATGCAAAAGCCATCAGACATTGTCAAATTAAGACAATCATCTTGATTATTTTTGGTTGTTTGGAGGATAAGTAAAATCCACCCAGACTTAAAAGGAACTCTTGGGAGGCAAGTAATTTGGTTTTGTAATGAGGTATGCTTTCTCAGAAGGTGATTATAATGGAGTCTGAGGGGATAGGGATGAAAGCTTTAGTATATTATCTTTTATTTCTTAAAGTCTTTTATATTAGAAAGCTCCGGAAATGTGGTCAAATAGTCTTTGGGGATTGAAGTACCCTCCAGTGAGCTACTTTGATACCGACAGGACTACACTCTCAGGACATGAACATCATGCATCACTCCTTCAGGCACTTTGCACCACATGTAAGTCACAGCAGGTGAAACCAGGTGATGCTCAGTAGTCCAGTGAAGATCAGAGCTAATTTTCATCCCATTGTCATTTTATTATCTCTAATAACCAATGAAAAGATATTTTGCACTAGATGACACATGTGGAAATTTACATGTATGCTTTCACAATAAGAGAAGAATCTTTCAGCTTTCTGCACACTATTGATCCTAAGAGCTCTTGCTATAAGTCCAAAAGGAATCAGCTATAAATAATATTTTATCTTAATTTTTGGATATTATTTTCAATGAGACAGTGATCAAATTAATACTATTTGGGAAAAGCTATAATACATGAATATAAAAAGACAATTTAAAATTTATTTCTTGAAAAATAAAAATGCCCATTGAAATTTGTTAATGAGTTGGGCAATGAGATTCTATTTTGGTATAACGTTCTCTAAATAGTGTTTTCTGATCAACATTTGTAAAAAGCCAACTGTCTTCCTATTTTTTTTCAGATAAAGGGAATCTTGCAGTTGTTATCATGAACGTTAACTGAGGTTCAAAGCTGTATTTAGACAAGGAAACATATAACAAGGGGAAATATTTCAAGGACAGAAGGTAAATTAAATAATATAAAAATAATAGGATAAACACTGTTGGATCATTTCTAAGTGATGTGATTAAGATCTCTAAATTCAGATAAACTGAAACTGCATTTTTAGTGCAACTGTTTATGTGTTCATCTGACATGAATTAATAACATTATTTTTAATATGCATCAATTATACACAGTCTTCATTTATCAGAAGAAATTTTCTTAAAAAATAAACAAAAGAAAGAAAAGCTTTCTGACTTTATTATGCAAAAGCCATCAGACATTGTCAAATTAAGACAATCATCTTGATTATTTTTGGTTGTTTGGAGGATAAGTAAAATCCACCCAGACTTAAAAGGAACTCTTGGGAGGCAAGTAATTTGGTTTTGTAATGAGGTATGCTTTCTCAGAAGGTGATTATAATGGAGTCTGAGGGGATAGGGATGAAAGCTTTAGTATATTATCTTTTATTTCTTAAAGTCTTTTATATTAGAAAGCTCCGGAAATGTGGTCAAATAGTCTTTGGGGATTGAAGTACCCTCCAGTGAGCTACTTTGATACCGACAGGACTACACTCTCAGGACATGAACATCATGCATCACTCCTTCAGGCACTTTGCACCACATGTAAGTCACAGCAGGTGAAACCAGGTGATGCTCAGTAGTCCAGTGAAGATCAGAGCTAATTTTCATCCCATTGTCATTTTATTATCTCTAATAACCAATGAAAAGATATTTTGCACTAGATGACACATGTGGAAATTTACATGTATGCTTTCACAATAAGAGAAGAATCTTTCAGCTTTCTGCACACTATTGATCCTAAGAGCTCTTGCTATAAGTCCAAAAGGAATCAGCTATAAATAATATTTTATCTTAATTTTTGGATATTATTTTCAATGAGACAGTGATCAAATTAATACTATTTGGGAAAAGCTATAATACATGAATATAAAAAGACAATTTAAAATTTATTTCTTGAAAAATAAAAATGCCCATTGAAATTTGTTAATGAGTTGGGCAATGAGATTCTATTTTGGTATAACGTTCTCTAAATAGTGTTTTCTGATCAACATTTGTAAAAAGCCAACTGTCTTCCTATTTTTTTTCAGATAAAGGGAATCTTGCAGTTGTTATCATGAACGTTAACTGAGGTTCAAAGCTGTATTTCATGGATGAAATTAAACAGAATGAGTGATATTGCAAAGCATTTTATAAAACTTATGATCAGTTGGGCAGGATATGGAAAAATGAAAAGAAGGGCTTTGTTCTGTAATGAGAGAAGAAATTCGTAAACATATGCATGGAAGATTGTCATTTGTAATAATAATAAACAAATACAACTATATTGCAGCAAAAATTTGTGTCAGTTACAGAGACAGGATATTTACATTCAGACAATCTAAGAGAAATATCAAGAGAAAAGACCAGTTATGAAACATGAAGTTGGCCAGTGCTTATTTTCCCGTAATCAAAAGAGTGAACTAGGTTAAGAACACAGTTATTCAATCATGTGTATTTAGGAACTTGATTGAGACTAGACAGGGTAGATCCAGATATTTGGGATTCATGTTAGTAATTCTATAATGAAAACCTTACACACAAACCAAGTAATCAGTAACTGTTGTTTTGTTGTGTTTTTTTATTGTTGTTGTTTATTTGCTAAGTTGTGTCTCTCTCTTTTGTACCTCATGGACTGTAGACCATTAGACTCCTCTGTCCATGGGATTTTCAGGTAACAATATTGGAATGAGTTATGATTTCCTTCCAAGGGATCTTCCTGACTATAATTAAACTTGCCTCTCCTGCATTAGCAGGCATTTCTTTACTGCTGAGTCACCTGGGAAGCCCAAGTAAGGGGTAGTAACCAATGCCAACGTTCTAAGTTACTTAACTACTTACATCATAAGTGACAGGTGGCTCAGATATTAAAGAATATGCTTGCAAGCCAGGATACCTGAGTTCAGACCCTGAGTCAGAAAGATCCCCAGGAGAAGTGAGTGGATACCACTCCATTATTCTTGGCTGGAGAAATTCATGGACAGAAGAGTCTGGAGGGCTACAGTCCATGGGGTCACAAAGAGTCAGACTTAACTGAGTGACCAGCTCTTACTGTAGGAGAAACACTGGAGTAACTTAGCTGAGATTTGTACAAAAAGAGACTTAACTTTTAAAGGAAAGAAAGACTTGATTAGAAAATGGAAGGAATAATGTGGCAACTACAAGTATAGATCTTTTTAAGTATTACCCAATTGTGTCATTTGCTAAAGGTATTGGAAATAGGTTTGTATAACAAGCGTTTGTAAATTTGTTTTACCTATTTTATCTGGTAACTGTTTCTCCCTAGGAGGAGAAATTATACCTGAGAAATCCAAGAGTTTATTCAATGGAGGTTTTTTTTTTTTTTTGTCTTTGCTTTGAATTAACTTAGATTTTTAACTGCTATTTTGCTGCCAATTCTTACATCTCTCTTGTGAACTAGGTCACTCAATGATATCAAACCGAACACTTTTTGTTATGTATTCTTTAGGAATCAGAATAGGTAATGGAATTGAACAAGGTGTTAATTTTAGAAAATTAAAAAATTTTAAATATCACTACTTGCAAATATTTTTAGCTTGGAATAATGTATTTTACTTAGAAAAACTCATTTTAAATATTATTTTATTACCATAAAAAGACTTGTATGCTTCCATTAGTGAGTATACTGTTGTGTTTGAACAAACATAAGCACTAGGAAAAGTATGAGTCTAACTTATATTTGTGCATACTATCTCAGAGGAGTCTAAATATAGCTATTGATTATAATATCCTTAAAGTTTTAGTTATTATTTAGTTATTTAGTTTTAAAGTATTCCTGGCTTACATTGTAAACAGTTATTACAAACAATATTAGCAGAAGATATAAGAGGAAATGGGCTTTCCTGGTGGCTCAACTACAGAGAATCTGCCTGCAGTGTAGGAGCTGCAGGAGATTCATGTTTGATCCCTGGGTTGGGACGATCCCCTGGAGGAGAGCATAGCAACCCACTCTAGTATTCTTGCCTGGAAAATCCTATGGACAGAGAAGCATGGAGGGCTACAGTTCATAGGGTCACAGAGTCAGACACAACTGAAGTGAGTTTATGTGCACACGCGTACAAGGAAATAAATATCTTATTATATCATCGATGAATATAATTTATATGGTAACATTTATTTTAAAAGCCATATGATCATCTCATTAAATGTAGAAAAGAGTATTTTACAAAATCCAATGGTGATCCTGAGGAAAAAACCTCAACATTAGAATAGAAGGAAAATTCTACAAACTAGTGAGGAACACTCACAAAAACACCAGCATCATATTCAATGAAGAATACTCTCTTTAAGATACTGAAGAAGAGAAAGATGTTAACTTTTATAAGGACGAGCCACATTATACTTTGGATTACAGAAGTGCTGTGAAAATACCAAAATGGCCCTATAGTAGAGATGATTTTTAATGGAGTCGACACATAAACAATTTTGTTTAGATACCCAGAAACTTATTCCGGGAGGAGCTAGGGCAGGTCAGAGTAGGCCTGATGGGTAGATGGGTAACTCAGGTAAAGATGCTTTTCTTTTATCTTTGCTTTACTTTCAGCTTTTAAAATCTGGAACTCCAGTAAAGGAAAGGACTGTAATTGAGAAATATATATATATATATAAAGTATTTTATATGAAAGAAAGCATAAAACAATCTTTTTTCAAAGACAAAATCATAGTCTATGTAGAAAATTCTGAAATGTCTGTAAGAAAAACCTATTGGAACTAATAAGT
This sequence comes from Tragulus kanchil, assembly GCA_022376925.1. Taxonomy (NCBI): domain Eukaryota; kingdom Metazoa; phylum Chordata; class Mammalia; order Artiodactyla; family Tragulidae; genus Tragulus; species Tragulus kanchil. The sequence continues at coordinate 44,731,011 of JAIOJX010000003.1, read as the reverse complement.
GAATTTACAAAAGTTGAAGGGCATAATATTATCATTAAGAAAGATTGCATGCCTATAGATTAGCATCAGATGATTATAAGTGCGTCAAGCAAGAACATTGGAAGCTAAAAATCATTGCTGAGAATAATTAAATCCCAAAATAATATGTATATTATATATATATATATATACACTCTAGGACTTCCTTAATGGTATGGGGGATGGGAATCCACCTGCCAGTGCAGGGAATATGGGTTCAAGTCCTGATCCAGTGAGATCCACATGCTATGGAGCAATCAAGCTCCCGCATGCCAAAATTTCTGAGCCCATCTCTTGCAGCAACTGAAGCCCATGGGCTTACTGAGCACAGGCAGTAAGCACCACAGTAAGGAAGAGAAGCCACCACAATGAGAAGCTCACAGTTTGAAAGCATCAATTCTTCAGTGATGATCCAGCTTTCACATCCATACATGAATACTGAAAAACCAAATTTTTGGTTAAAAATCTAGTAGGAAAAAAAAAAAAAACCAGCATCATTAAATTAAAAGACAAAATCCAATGGTGATCCTGAGGAAAAAACCTCAACATTAGAATAGAAGGAAAATTCTACAAACTAGTGAGGAACACTCACAAAAACACCAGCATCATATTCAATGAAGAATACTCTCTTTAAGATACTGAAGAAGAGAAAGATGTTAACTTTTATAAGGACGAGCCACATTATACTTTGGATTACAGAAGTGCTGTGAAAATACCAAAATGGCCCTATAGTAGAGATGATTTTTAATGGAGTCGACACATAAACAATTTTGTTTAGATACCCAGAAACTTATTCCGGGAGGAGCTAGGGCAGGTCAGAGTAGGCCTGATGGGTAGATGGGTAACTCAGGTAAAGATGCTTTTCTTTTATCTTTGCTTTACTTTCAGCTTTTAAAATCTGGAACTCCAGTAAAGGAAAGGACTGTAATTGAGAAATATATATATATATATAAAGTATTTTATATGAAAGAAAGCATAAAACAATCTTTTTTCAAAGACAAAATCATAGTCTATGTAGAAAATTCTGAAATGTCTGTAAGAAAAACCTATTGGAACTAATAAGTGAATTTACAAAAGTTGAAGGGCATAATATTATCATTAAGAAAGATTGCATGCCTATAGATTAGCATCAGATGATTATAAGTGCGTCAAGCAAGAACATTGGAAGCTAAAATCATTGCTGAGAATAAATAAATCCCAAAATAATATGTATATTATATATATATATATATACACTCTAGGACTTCCTTAATGGTATGGGGGATGGGAATCCACCTGCCAGTGCAGGGAATATGGGTTCAAGTCCTGATCCAGTGAGATCCACATGCTATGGAGCAATCAAGCTCCCGCATGCCAAAATTTCTGAGCCCATCTCTTGCAGCAACTGAAGCCCATGGGCTTACTGAGCACAGGCAGTAAGCACCACAGTAAGGAAGAGAAGCCACCACAATGAGAAGCTCACAGTTTGAAAGCATCAATTCTTCAGTGATGATCCAGCTTTCACATCCATACATGAATACTGAAAAAACCATAGGTTTGAATATACAGATCTTGTTGGTAAAGTGATGTCTTTGTTTTTGAATATGCTTCTAAGTTTGTCATAGCTCTCTTTCCAAGGAACAAGTGTCATTTGCTTTCATTGCTACTAAAATCATCCACAGTGATTTTCAAGTCCAAGAAAAGAAAATATGTAAGTGCTTCCACTATTTCCGCTTCTGCTTGCCTTGAAGTGATGGAACCAGATTCTACAATCTTGGTTTTCTGAATATTGACTTTAAAGTCAGATTTTTCACTCTCCTCTTTCACCCTCATTAAGAGGCTCTTTAGTTCCTCTTTGCTTTCAGCCATTAGAGTGGCACTGTTTGCATATCTGAGGTTGTTGATATTTCTTCTGACAGTCTTGATTCCAGCTTGTGTTACATTCAGCCTAGCATTTTGCATGATGTACTCTGCATATAAGTTAAACAGCCTTGACACACTCCTTTCCCAGTTCTGAGCCAGTCTATTGTTAAATGTCCAGTTCTAGCTGTTGCTTCTTGACCTACATACATACTGGTAAGTTGGTCTGGTATTTCCATCTCTTTTAAGTTTACAGTTTGTTTTGATCCACAGTTTAGCATAGTCGATTAAGATTTCTTTCTGGAATTGCCTTCCTTTTTCTATGATCCAAGGAATTTTAGCAATTTAATCTCTGGTTCTTTTGCTTTTCTAAACCCACTTTGTACATTGGAAGTTCTTGTTCAGGTACTACTGAAGCCTTACTTGAAAGATTTTGACTTTGCCTTCCTAGGATGTGAAATGAGCACAATTGTATGGTAGTTTGATCATTCTTTGGTGTTGCCTTTCTTTTGATTGGAATGAAAGCTTGACCCTTTCCAGGCCTGTGGCCTGGCTTCTTCATTCTTTCTGGAGTTATTTCTCAGTAGCATATTGGACATCTCCCCACCTTGGATTTCATCTTCTTGTGCTGTATTTTTTTTTTGCCTTTTCATACTGTTGAAGGGGTTATTGAAAAAAGAATACTGGAGTGGTTTGCCATTCTTTTCTCTAGAGGGTCATATTTCATCAGCCCCATCTTGAGGGCCTTACTGAGCACAGGCAGTAAGCACCACAGTAAGGAAGAGAAGCCACCACAATGAGAAGCTCACAGTTTGAAAGCATCAATTCTTCAGTGATGATCCAGCTTTCACATCCATACATGAATACTGAAAAAACCATAGGTTTGAATATACAGATCTTGTTGGTAAAGTGATGTCTTTGTTTTTGAATATGCTTCTAAGTTTGTCATAGCTCTCTTTCCAAGGAACAAGTGTCATTTGCTTTCATTGCTACTAAAATCATCCACAGTGATTTTCAAGTCCAAGAAAAGAAAATATGTAAGTGCTTCCACTATTTCCGCTTCTGCTTGCCTTGAAGTGATGGAACCAGATTCTACAATCTTGGTTTTCTGAATATTGACTTTAAAGTCAGATTTTTCACTCTCCTCTTTCACCCTCATTAAGAGGCTCTTTAGTTCCTCTTTGCTTTCAGCCATTAGAGTGGCACTGTTTGCATATCTGAGGTTGTTGATATTTCTTCTGACAGTCTTGATTCCAGCTTGTGTTACATTCAGCCTAGCATTTTGCATGATGTACTCTGCATATAAGTTAAACAGCCTTGACACACTCCTTTCCCAGTTCTGAGCCAGTCTATTGTTAAATGTCCAGTTCTAGCTGTTGCTTCTTGACCTACATACATACTGGTAAGTTGGTCTGGTATTTCCATCTCTTTTAAGTTTACAGTTTGTTTTGATCCACAGTTTAGCATAGTCGATTAAGATTTCTTTCTGGAATTGCCTTCCTTTTTCTATGATCCAAGGAATTTTAGCAATTTAATCTCTGGTTCTTTTGCTTTTCTAAACCCACTTTGTACATTGGAAGTTCTTGTTCAGGTACTACTGAAGCCTTACTTGAAAGATTTTGACTTTGCCTTCCTAGGATGTGAAATGAGCACAATTGTATGGTAGTTTGATCATTCTTTGGTGTTGCCTTTCTTTTGATTGGAATGAAAGCTTGACCCTTTCCAGGCCTGTGGCCTGGCTTCTTCATTCTTTCTGGAGTTATTTCTCAGTAGCATATTGGACATCTCCCCACCTTGGATTTCATCTTCTTGTGCTGTATTTTTTTTTTGCCTTTTCATACTGTTGAAGGGGTTATTGAAAAAAGAATACTGGAGTGGTTTGCCATTCTTTTCTCTAGAGGGTCATATTTCATCAGAACCCTCCACTATGACCCATCCACCTTGGGTGGGTCTGCACGGCCTGGCTCAGAGCTTCATTGATTTATGCAAGCCTATTCACCATGACAAGGCTGTGACCCATGAAGAAGAAATAAAGAAACAAAGAATATAAAAAAGAACTATACTCTAATTATTGTCCAAAGACTTGATAGTATTAAGATGTTAGAAATAAATGCATGTATTTTTGAGCAACTGATTTCTGATCAAGATACAAATACATATCAATAAGAACATTTAGTCTTGTTAACAACTGATGCAAGAAAAATTTGACTCATACTTCACATCATACACAAAAATTAACTCAAATGGAATATAGTTCCAAACATAAAAGTTAAACCTATAAACATCCTAAAAAGTAAACAGAAGAAAATTTCGTGACCTTGATTAGGCAAATAATTCTTATATAGGAAAATAAAAGCATGATTTATTAAATAAATTAATTGATTTACTGGAATTCATCAAAATGAATACTCTCTAATTTTTGAAGGACACTGTTCTGTTAAGAGATCAAAATCAAATCAAATGACAGACAAGGAGAGAATATTTGCAAATCATATATCTAATTTAAAAATATTTTTATCCAAAGTTTATGAAGAGTGTGACAAACAAGAGAAAAGCATTTCCAAATGGCAGAGTAAGGACCTTCAAATATCCACTCCTCCAGAAATTATGGAAAAAGAAAAAATAGTCAAAATCAACTTGCTCAGAACTCTGGGAATGAACCTATGGCTTAAAACAAATTGCTAGGTGTTTATTCAAGAAAAACAGTTCTTGTAGTGTCATTAAGAACAGCTAGAGTTGTCACATTTTAAAACTTCTTATTCACTTATTCCTCTCCCCAGCTCCATGGGCACCTTGAAAATCAGCAGTCTTAGAACAACAGTAGCTATGAAAAAACCAGTCTAGCAGCCACTTGAGAGTGAATAGGTTGGAGGTCCCCCTAGAAAACTCATCTCCAGAGATTTATCACTATTTGACTTGGAAATCTCTAAAAGCCTTATTCACAGAGCCTGTTGTTATATAACCTGACTTAGCATACTCAATGAGTAAAGCCCATTTCTCTGGTGTGTATCAAAAGCAAACCACCAAAGAAAAAGAAGTATCTGTTGGTCAATATTGCTGTTTTCTGAGGCAGTGGTAGCAACTGGAATAAAGAGATGGGATAAAGAAATGGATCTGGTGTATAAGATGTCCATAGAAAGCTATGAAAAGTTCTGACATTTTCAAAGGCACTAGAAGGCTGCATGCTCCTCTAGGAATGTGTGTATGGACAGGAAAGACCTAAGGAAGACATTTCTTAAAATTTTCTCTCTGACTCTGAAACAGTGCACATGCTAGAAGTGAAGGCTGAGGCAAAATCATAAACTATCAGAGCATAGAAATCAAGTCTGCACACACACTGAGTCCACACGCATAGATTGGGAGACTTATTGGCTCAAGGTATTTCAGGAAGTGTTTGTTCAATTATTACCTTACCACTAAGCTATCAGGTAGTAAGTTCAACAGCAGCACAACATGTGACAAAGAATACAAATTTTGTAGAATTGGTCCAAGAAAATCATCCAACAAATAAATAGCAATGAGAGTAATAGCATTAAAAACAATTCCTGGAAGCAGAAAGAATTTGACTTCCGTCACTGCCCAATTATATTATTTAAAATGTCCAGTCTTCAACAAATAATGACACATGAAAAGAACAAAAATATATGATTCATGTATGGGAATATAAAATAAAAATTGTTGAGGAAGCCCAGGTTTAAATTACTAGACAAAGACTACCTGAAAAAAATATGTTCAAACGCTAAAGAAGACCATATTTAAAAACAAAAGTATGCGACTAAATTATCAGCAAATGGAGATTGTTAATGCAGAGATAGAAATTATAATAAAGAATAAAATGGGAATTCTGAAATTGAAAAGGCATAACTGAAATGAAAAATTCGGTAGAAGGACCAAACAGCATAATGAGCCAGATGAAAGAACCAGTGACCTTGAAAATGGGTCAAATGAAATTTTCTAGTCTGAAAGAAAAAAAAATGAAGAAAAGTGAACAGAGATCTGAAGGACATCATGACATCATGAGAGTATTAACAAAGGGACAGTAGAATATTCCAACAAAGAAAAAAGAAGCTGGCAGAAAGAATATTTGTGACAATAATGATCCCAAATTTCCCAGATATGATGAAAAACACTAATACACATATCCAACAAGTTCAATAAAGTGTGAATAGGATAAACTAAAAGAAATTCACACCATAGCCATGATTCTCAAATGAGGACGAAATTTGTCACTTAGCAACAAAGCTTTCTGAGTGTTTACAAATTTTTGCAAGCTTCAGGCAGTTTATACTATGTTTGAAAAAGTAAACTCACTCTCATAAATTTTCCTTGGTTCTAATAAGTTATAAACACCAACTTAAACCATATGCTGTTGTAAAGGAACTGTCACATTGATAGGAAGACAAGCAAGAGAGAAAATATCATGATAGTTCAAGAAAAGACTTTGAACAAGCTGATAATACTGAAAAGTATTAAGTCCAGTGAAACCTGTGTTACCTGTGCAGCATTTTATTAAAGAGAAATTTGGGCCTATTTCTAAATATATTTGTAATAGAATTTTATGATGATTCATACAAAATGTCAGAAATAATGAAAAGCATCTCTCCTGGCCATGAGTTAGCCTACATGTAATCTCATGATAATTTCAATTTCCTTGAGATATATGGCTTGTCTAACTAACTTTAGTTTAAAATCTAGAAAGTAAGCGAGCTGCTAAGTAGCTATGGCATCATCTATAATCTGTGTAAATAGTTAGAAGTCAGAAATACAAAGCTGAACAAAAAGGATCAGCTGTATGTCAGATTTAGTTCAGTTCAGTTCAATTCAGTCACTCAGTCCTGTCCGACTCCTTGTGACTACAGCACTCTAGGCTTCCCTGTTCTTCACTGTCTCCCAAAACTTTCTCAAACTCATGTCCATTGACTCAGTGATGCCATCCAACCATCTTGTCCTCTGTCATTCCCTTCTCCTTCTGTCTTCTATTGTTCCCAACATCAGGTTCTTTTCCAATGAGTCCTCTCTTTGCATCAGGTGGCCAAAGCATTGGAATTTCAGGTTTAACATCAGTCCTTCCAAAGAATACCCAAGGTTGATTTCCTTAGGATTGATCTAGCTTTTTAAAGATAAGATTTATAAATGATTTTAAAGTATGTTTTAAAGAAAAATTTAAACTCACAGAGTATTAACAAAGGGACAGTAGAATATTCCAACAAAGAAAAAAGAAGCTGGCAGAAAGAATATTTGTGACAATAATGATCCCAAATTTCCCAGATATGATGAAAAACACTAATACACATATCCAACAAGTTCAATAAAGTGTGAATAGGATAAACTAAAAGAAATTCACACCATAGCCATGATTCTCAAATGAGGACGAAATTTGTCACTTAGCAACAAAGCTTTCTGAGTGTTTACAAATTTTGCAAGCTTCAGGCAGTTTATACTATGTTTGAAAAAGTAAACTCACTCTCATAAATTTTCCTTGGTTCTAATAAGTTATAAACACCAACTTAAACCATATGCTGTTGTAAAGGAACTGTCACATTGATAGGAAGACAAGCAAGAGAGAAAATATCATGATAGTTCAAGAAAAGACTTTGAACAAGCTGATAATACTGAAAAGTATTAAGTCCAGTGAAACCTGTGTTACCTGTGCAGCATTTTATTAAAGAGAAATTTGGGCCTATTTCTAAATATATTTGTAATAGAATTTTATGATGATTCATACAAAATGTCAGAAATAATGAAAAGCATCTCTCCTGGCCATGAGTTAGCCTACATGTAATCTCATGATAATTTCAATTTCCTTGAGATATATGGCTTGTCTAACTAACTTTAGTTTAAAATCTAGAAAGTAAGCGAGCTGCTAAGTAGCTATGGCATCATCTATAATCTGTGTAAATAGTTAGAAGTCAGAAATACAAAGCTGAACAAAAAGGATCAGCTGTATGTCAGATTTAGTTCAGTTCAGTTCAATTCAGTCACTCAGTCCTGTCCGACTCCTTGTGACTACAGCACTCTAGGCTTCCCTGTTCTTCACTGTCTCCCAAAACTTTCTCAAACTCATGTCCATTGACTCAGTGATGCCATCCAACCATCTTGTCCTCTGTCATTCCCTTCTCCTTCTGTCTTCTATTGTTCCCAACATCAGGTTCTTTTCCAATGAGTCCTCTCTTTGCATCAGGTGGCCAAAGCATTGGAATTTCAGGTTTAACATCAGTCCTTCCAAAGAATACCCAAGGTTGATTTCCCTTAGGATTGATCTAGCTTTTTTAAAGATAAGATTTATAAATGATTTTAAAGTATGTAAGATTACTTTTAAAAATTGTGAATTATACATTTTTTAAAAAGTTAGGTATAAGATTTACTCACAGAATTCTTTAGCTCTAGCTATAACATGTTGAATTCATCCTAAAACGGGTTGTTAAATTGAGCACAATTTATCACCCGTGGAAAGTACTAAAACTTTTTCAATCCGTGACATTTATATGTGCACTTTCCTTCCTATATAAATGTGTTAAACATAATCCAAAATGCACTGCAAATATAAAATATATTTTTTTTTCTATAGCTCTCCTGGGAGTAATGTTATGCCCTCATTTCATTGACTCCTGTAGTGAAAAGCAAGGATGTGCATTGTGGATGTGTCTGAATGAAAAGTTTGATAGTTTTAGCCCACTCTATTAAGATGCGTGAAAAAAATCTTCCTTTGGTTTAATTCTGATGTGTTTACTAAAAACACATTTTGAACTTAGAAAAAAATAAAATGTTTATAAATATCAGGCAAGAAAACACACAGCCAACAGGTAAATGTTCCTTCCTGCCATATTTTGGTAACCTTGGTTCCCTGTGCTGGTGGCTCACTAAGGAGGGCCTATAAAAGAAAATTTTATGGAAAAACCTGCAAAATAAGAAAATCTGAGAAATAAACTGCTCTTTCCATTTGGTTTTTCTCTTTAGTTAATAGTAATCGTATTTTAGAAGGTTAAGATTCACAGGTTAGTTGATTAAACACAACATAACCTTTTCATAACAATATTGCCTAGATGTTAATGCCACTAAAATACATAAAATCATCCTGATTTTTAAGAAAGGGCAAGTCACGATAGAACTTAAGAGTTTATTTTCTTAAACATTCTAGTGACTCCATCTGTGTTTATATCTTTGGAATAGTTTCTTACCAAAAAGGGCAAAAGCCTATTGTGACTACAGCACTCTAGGCTTCCTGTTCTTCACTGTCTCCCAAAACTTTCTCAAACTCATGTCCATTGACTCAGTGATGCCATCCAACCATCTTGTCCTCTGTCATTCCCTTCTCCTTCTGTCTTCTATTGTTCCCAACATCAGGTTCTTTTCCAATGAGTCCTCTCTTTGCATCAGGTGGCCAAAGCATTGGAATTTCAGGTTTAACATCAGTCCTTCCAAAGAATACCCAAGGTTGATTTCCTTAGGATTTATCTAGCTTTTTTAAAGATAAGATTTATAAATGATTTTAAAGTATGTAAGATTACTTTTAAAAATTGTGAATTATACATTTTTTAAAAAGTTAGGTATAAGATTTACTCACAGAATTCTTTAGCTCTAGCTATAACATGTTGAATTCATCCTAAAACGGGTTGTTAAATTGAGCACAATTTATCACCCGTGGAAAGTACTAAAACTTTTTCAATCCGTGACATTTATATGTGCACTTTCCTTCCTATATAAATGTGTTAAACATAATCCAAAATGCACTGCAAATATAAAATATATTTTTTTTTCTATAGCTCTCCTGGGAGTAATGTTATGCCCTCATTTCATTGACTCCTGTAGTGAAAAGCAAGGATGTGCATTGTGGATGTGTCTGAATGAAAAGTTTGATAGTTTTAGCCCACTCTATTAAGATGCGTGAAAAAAATCTTCCTTTGGTTTAATTCTGATGTGTTTACTAAAAACACATTTTGAACTTAGAAAAAAATAAAATGTTTATAAATATCAGGCAAGAAAACACACAGCCAACAGGTAAATGTTCCTTCCTGCCATATTTTGGTAACCTTGGTTCCCTGTGCTGGTGGCTCACTAAGGAGGGCCTATAAAAGAAAATTTTATGGAAAAACCTGCAAAATAAGAAAATCTGAGAAATAAACTGCTCTTTCCATTTGGTTTTTCTCTTTAGTTAATAGTAATCGTATTTTAGAAGGTTAAGATTCACAGGTTAGTTGATTAAACACAACATAACCTTTTCATAACAATATTGCCTAGATGTTAATGCCACTAAAATACATAAAATCATCCTGATTTTTAAGAAAGGGCAAGTCACGATAGAACTTAAGAGTTTATTTTCTTAAACATTCTAGTGACTCCATCTGTGTTTATATATTTGGAATAGTTTCTTACCAAAGGAGAATATAGGTTAACATGCAAACATACACAATGGTTTGTCTTGGTAACACATATCAGCAAAGTTTTGCCTTAAACTTAATTACAATGAGGAACTCAAAGATGGGAAGAGTTAGGTGAGTTGACAGAGTAAGAGGAATCCAAATATCACAATTCCCTTATGCGACAGGACTGGCATATCTGTAGAGCTAGAAGCCTTGTAAGAGAAAAATTTGGGGAACAAAGAACTGAGAAGGCATAGACTGCTCTGTGAACATACAGAGACTTGCTGGACATCTTGAGACTTGAATCTGATCTTTAGGATAATGGAACAATGAATATTCTGAAAGAGGATCAATATTATCCAGTTAAAAGTTTGTAAAAACGATTATTCTAGCTGTCTCATGCAGGATGGATTTGGAAAGTTATGCCAAGAGTGATACAAATTAGGGAGATATTGCATGCACACAAAATAGAGCAAGAGGAACTTATGGACAATATAAAGTGTGTAATATTCATGATTGAATATAAATTGCATTAATTCTGGGGATTTCCAGGTGGCATTAGTGTCAAAGAGCCCACCTACCAATGCAGGAGACGTAAGGGACACAGGTTCAATCCCTGGGTCAGGGCAACCTACTCCAGTATTCTTGCTTGGAGAATCCATGCATAGAGAAACCTCGTGGGCTACAGTTCATCGGATTGCAAAAAGTCAGACATCCCTGAAGCAACACAGAACACATTGCACATGTATGTATTGATTTTCAATATCAAGAATGTAGCAGTCAGCATGAAGTATAATGAGAAATATAATTAAAGAGCAGTCTTCTGACATGACAGAATAAAGTATCACCTACAAAGTATCATTCTTTACATACTTTAAACAGAGTTCTACCATTTACTTCTTGATTATTGTATTACTTGATATTGATTTATCTGTTTACTTAAACCACCAGTCAATTCAGCAACCAGCTTATTGAAATTAGTGAAATTTTACCAATTAAAAATTTGCTTAGTTAAATTAGTGAAACATTTCATGAAATTTTCTGGTAAATTCAACTGGTAAAGATCAATTAGGAATCTTGGTCGCTTGATTTTTACTTCCTGTTGTTTTGTATTATTTCATTCTGACAAAGACATAAAATGGCTACGCTTGTATACAATAGAAATAAAAATGAATGTGCGATATGTTTCCCTATTCTTAGACACATGAACCAGAAAACATTGGGGCATCAGAAAACCCTGCTTTCCCTTCATGTTGTGTCCTTGTCTGCCATTCTTCTACACACTGGTATTTGCCACCATTCCAATACCTTCAATTATGGTAATGGCTACCAGGAATGTAAACTTATAGTAAGACATATCATTTGTTTTCCATTATAGATATGATAAAAATTTACTTCATAGATAGAGGGAAGCATATTACTTTCTGAAAAGTGAGTATTGCCCTGTTCCCTTATGAATAAAAATATGCTGTAGTAGTAGGCTGCCAAGAGTTGCACTATATTTCCTTAGGATTAGAGGCAACGTTTCATTTTTGATAATGTACTTGGAAAGATAAAATGCATCAGAAAACTCTATTCACAAAATTTATCATTCACATAGTTGGCCTATCATAGTTAGTCACATAATTCATAGACTGATTAAGTGCAAAGTGAATGAATCATGTAACTAAATATTTTCAAGGCAATGCATGAATGATAGAGTTAAGCAATAACGTTTCCAAACTCATTTTGCCAGCTATTAGCACAGTATTCTTTATTTTGGCAAATGCAGAAAATCTCTGTTTGGAGATCACTCAGAATCAGAGGTCCAAGGCCAATATTGGCATAATTATAAAGAATCAAGTAATTTTTTTTTACAAGTCTCCAGTCTTTTCAGATTTTTTTCCAAATCTTTTTAACCCATTTATTCTGACACTTAAATTCTTACTATGTAGTTCTGAAAGAATCCACAGAAATTGACTTTGTTTCAGGAGAATACATGATTTTCTCATTCTTACACAAAATTAATGATGAAAATGCTTTCCAGTTTGTTACTTAAATTTTTATTAAAGATTTATGGTAAAGGACATCAATTAAAATTGAAATGATTGATGAAGAGGGAGTGGGATGAGGGGCTTCAGTGGGAGGGGTCAAGGATATATTTATGACTGATTTGAGTTTGTGTATAACCATAAACCACAAAACTTTGTAAAAACAAAATAAAAATAATTAATAAAAAATTATATAACAAAAAACTCGAAGAGTCATTGAAAAATAATGAAGAGCTAAAAATGTTGTGAAGAAACCAACTTGAACATTATACTCCTATTAATACTCAGTAGTCTTCTTCATTAATACCATTCTGTCTGGATTATTTTGTCTGTCACTGAAATTAAATATTCTAAGATCTAAAACCACCTTATTTTAGTGGCATTAAAAATGCCAGGTGTCCTGCCAGTTCTTGTAAATAAATAATCATGTATGTCTGCAGGAGACAGGCTCATCTAGTACCATTATCCTTTTAAAGAAGGGGGAAAAAAGCCTGATGCTTTATTTCCAACTGTATACATCTATTTACTCATTGACATCTGGCCTATTTCCACATTTCTAAATCCAGAGAGAAGGCATATATTCAACCTAAACAGATAGAGTAGGGAAAAAAAATTGAAACACATCAAAACCAAAAGAAGACAAAAGGCAATACTTTGTTTTTGCCAGGTTCATAAAACTACCACACTGAAGAAAATGGTGGGAAAAGGAGTGGAATTGCCTTACAATATTCCTTGCAGATGTGATGTCCTCCAACACTTCAAACTCAGTAAACGTACTGTTTCACCTGTTGCCTGACTGCGTGATAAGAACTCACAAGCAAACATCTCTAGCCAGATGCAGACCAAAAGCATGCCCATGAAAAACTCCAATTCTTAATTATGATAGTTTGTGATTTCTCAAACCATAAATAATGCCAATTATAAGCAAAATTTTGTCAAAGGTAAACTTTTGACTTGATGTCTTACCAAGGGTTCTTTTACCATTTCTAGATTTCCTAAAATCCTCCAGCCCATACCAGTGTCCTCTTCATGGTAGATTTAAAACTACTCATTTAAGATAATTAAAATTATTCAATAATAATCATCTCAATACTCTATGCATTCAAATCATTGACCTTTTAATGTGACCAAATATTCAAATACATGATTATTTAGAGTTATAAGACTGATGTCAAAATATTGAATATTCCCTATATTTACATGCTGTAGTATTACATTGCTCAGTCATGTCCAACCCATTGCAATGCCATGGGCTATAGCCCAACACATTCTTCTGTTTATAGGATTTCTCAGACAAGAATACTGGATTGAGTAGCCATTCCTTTCTCCAGAGGATCTTCCCGACCCAGGGATTGAACCTGGATCTTCTGCACTGCAGTTGGATACTTTACTATGTGAGCAACCAGGATCTTACAATATGCATTTTTGATATAAATGATAGTATAATTGACATCTTTGGTACTGTGGTCTATTCCTTAAGATGGAACCTTCCAAAATTGTGCACATGTACATACCATATGTGAAAAACAAATTTTAACTGCTATTTGAACAATATTCTGCTGAGCTAAGGACTACTCTGTTCATGGGATTCTCCAGGAGTGAATACTAAAGTGGATTGCCATGTCCTCCTCCAGGAGATTTTCCCCATCCAGGGATGGAACCCACATTTCTTACATCTCCTGAGATGACAGGTGGGTTCTTTACTATTAGTACAACCTGAAAAGTCACTGAACAATAATATATTTCTGTAGATATAAATTATTATCATATATTAAATGAAATGATAAACACAATTCACAAGGATTGTTGATGTGTTTGCAGATTAATGAAAAGCAATCTACAGAAATTCAGCACATTTCATATTTACTTTAATTACATAGAGACATGCAGACTATAATCAACTAAAGTTTCTGATTACTATGTATTACTAGTCCAGAAAACCAATAAGTTTCACAGTTAGGTGAGACAATGCTATTATATATGAAATTAAGTTGTAAAATCCCCTACTATGAAAATATAACTGGGAATATATTATCAGTTTGAATTTTCTTAAATTGAGGAAATTATAAATATACACATTCCTACTTAACACATCAATACCTCGTTTTATGATTTAAAACTACTCATTTAAGATAATTAAAATTATTCAATAATAATCATCTCAATACTCTATGCATTCAAATCATTGACCTTTTAATGTGACCAAATATTCAAATACATGATTATTTAGAGTTATAAGACTGATGTCAAAATATTGAATATTCCCTATATTTACATGCTGTAGTATTACATTGCTCAGTCATGTCCAACCCATTGCAATGCCATGGGCTATAGCCCAACACATTCTTCTGTTTATAGGATTTCTCAGACAAGAATACTGGATTGAGTAGCCATTCCTTTCTCCAGAGGATCTTCCCGACCCAGGGATTGAACCTGGATCTTCTGCACTGCAGTTGGATACTTTACTATGTGAGCAACCAGGATCTTACAATATGCATTTTTGATATAAATGATAGTATAATTGACATCTTTGGTACTGTGGTCTATTCCTTAAGATGGAACCTTCCAAAATTGTGCACATGTACATACCATATGTGAAAAACAAATTTTAACTGCTATTTGAACAATATTCTGCTGAGCTAAGGACTACTCTGTTCATGGGATTCTCCAGGAGTGAATACTAAAGTGGATTGCCATGTCCTCCTCCAGGAGATTTTCCCCATCCAGGGATGGAACCCACATTTCTTACATCTCCTGAGATGACAGGTGGGTTCTTTACTATTAGTACAACCTGAAAAGTCACTGAACAATAATATATTTCTGTAGATATAAATTATTATCATATATTAAATGAAATGATAAACACAATTCACAAGGATTGTTGATGTGTTTGCAGATTAATGAAAAGCAATCTACAGAAATTCAGCACATTTCATATTTACTTTAATTACATAGAGACATGCAGACTATAATCAACTAAAGTTTCTGATTACTATGTATTACTAGTCCAGAAAACCAATAAGTTTCACAGTTAGGTGAGACAATGCTATTATATATGAAATTAAGTTGTAAAATCCCCTACTATGAAAATATAACTGGGAATATATTATCAGTTTGAATTTTCTTAAATTGAGGAAATTATAAATATACACATTCCTACTTAACTACTGTAGTCAGAAATTTTGATTTAAATTTTCTAGAATAGACAAATGGTTCTGCATTTTTCAGAGGTATCATGTAACTATTTTATTAGCCACAGATGAAAATCGCTACTTTAAGTAAAGAAAGCTCTATGTGTGTGTGTGTGTGTGTGTGTGTAAATACTTAGGATAAAGCAAATAAACACATGTGACTAGTATAGAGTCTGAGATTTCAGGGACCTTATAACACAATTCCTGGATATCCAATTGATTTCTCTAAGAAGAAGTAATGGGCCTGGAAAACTTCCAGAGAAAGGAAACAAAACTGATAATAGGAGTGCTGAGTATAGAATGTGGGTAATAGATAGTATTTGATTTCCAGGACTGGTTGCAATAATTTTGTCTTATGAGGATGAATGTTGGCCATAGACACCAGAAAGTAGAAGACAATATCCTCTGCCATTAATAAAAATAACTCACACTTTCCACAAGTCTAAAACTTCATTTGTTTTATAAAGAAATGCTTAATCATAAAATTGTAAAGTAAGATCAGCCATGCATCAGCATTATTTTAATCAAGATGACAAAATCAAGAACAAAATATAGTAATTGAGATGCTTGCAAAGGTAGTCCAGTTCTTAGTAAATGGCATAGTGGTTTTTGGACAGGACAGCTGGAAATTATTTTGAGTATAGACAATGGTTAACTGGGCTTTCCTGATGGGACTCGTTGTAAAGAATGCCTGGCAATGAAGGAAATATTAGAGATCTGGGTTCAATCCCTGTGTTTGGAAGATCCCCTAGGGGGAACAGGAAATGGCAACCCACTCCAGTATTCTTGCCTGGAGAATCCCATTGACAGAGGAGCCTTGTGGGCTATAGTTCATAGGGCTGCAAAGAGTTGGACATGACAGAAGTGACTTAACATGCAGTACGCAAATTGCTAACTAAAGAACTTGAATAAAAGATTAGAAAGGAAAGATGGTAAAGGCAGTTGAAAGTCTTGCCCTTTTGGAATATTGCTGAAGACTTTTAAACAAAAAAATGGCAAAAGCATACTATGAAAATATATATGAAATTAAGTTGTAAAATCCTACTATGGGAATATATTATCAGTTTGAATTTTCTTAAATTGAGGAAATTATAAATATACACATTCCTACTTAACTACTGTAGTCAGAAATTTTGATTTAAATTTTCTAGAATAGACAAATGGTTCTGCATTTTTCAGAGGTATCATGTAACTATTTTATTAGCCACAGATGAAAATCGCTACTTTAAGTAAAGAAAGCTCTATGTGTGTGTGTGTGTGTGTGTGTGTAAATACTTAGGATAAAGCAAATAAACACATGTGACTAGTATAGAGTCTGAGATTTCAGGGACCTTATAACACAATTCCTGGATATCCAATTGATTTCTCTAAGAAGAAGTAATGGGCCTGGAAAACTTCCAGAGAAAGGAAACAAAACTGATAATAGGAGTGCTGAGTATAGAATGTGGGTAATAGATAGTATTTGATTTCCAGGACTGGTTGCATAATTTTGTCTTATGAGGATGAATGTTGGCCATAGACACCAGAAAGTAGAAGACAATATCCTCTGCCATTAATAAAAATAACTCACACTTTCCACAAGTCTAAAACTTCATTTGTTTTATAAAGAAATGCTTAATCATAAAATTGTAAAGTAAGATCAGCCATGCATCAGCATTATTTTAATCAAGATGACAAAATCAAGAACAAAATATAGTAATTGAGATGCTTGCAAAGGTAGTCCAGTTCTTAGTAAATGGCATAGTGGTTTTTGGACAGGACAGCTGGAAATTATTTTGAGTATAGACAATGGTTAACTGGGCTTTCCTGATGGGACTCGTTGTAAAGAATGCCTGGCAATGAAGGAAATATTAGAGATCTGGGTTCAATCCCTGTGTTTGGAAGATCCCCTAGGGAGAACAGGAAATGGCAACCCACTCCAGTATTCTTGCCTGGAGAATCCCATTGACAGAGGAGCCTTGTGGGCTATAGTTCATAGGGCTGCAAAGAGTTGGACATGACAGAAGTGACTTAACATGCAGTACGCAAATTGCTAACTAAAGAACTTGAATAAAAGATTAGAAAGGAAAGATGGTAAAGGCAGTTGAAAGTCTTGCCCTTTTGGAATATTGCTGAAGACTTCTGGCAAGAAGCATTGATTGAAATTAAGATATTGGAAGACAGTAAAACTCAGCCTCAAATAACACAGTTAATCCACTCTGTGTAGGTGAGCCCTGTGTCTATGATATAATTTGGCATTCACTCTTTCAGGGGTTCAGGAAAGGGAATCTAGGCCATCTTTATCCCCTTCTTTAAAATCAGCACACAAGAGTACAATATCAAGGGTAAATGGTACTATAAAAAGCTTGTATTATTTTCCTCCAGAGTTACTTTTTATTAGTAGAAATACTAAAGGTTTATACTATATTCCTACAGAGTTTACTATATTACTAGAGATACATACTTCTAAGCCCAAACTTCCATGAAATCATGGTGCATGTAGACAAATCATTTACCTGTAGAGAACTGAATGAAGTGAGCAATAGAAGTTAATAGTAAAGAGTCACAAAATCAAATAACTCAATTTCTGCAATGATCTACTTAAAATCATTTGAAATATAAGTAGCAATGGAAATGCATTTATGAACATCAACATGTATTCAATGCAACTTGCACTTGAAAAGTATGCTTAAATGAACCCAATGTAAATGAGTCGGAAATGTAAATTTCTACTCCCAGCTCTTTTCCATTAAAAAAAATCTATTTAGCAACATGTAGTAAGTGCAAGACCTAGTAACACTGTGTCCTTGACTCTATATATAATGTGCTCACACACACACACACACACACACACACACACACACACACAATGACCCGCTTGATCTAGTTCTTCCTTTTATATTTCTCTGAACTGATTCAGATGAGTAACAACTATGAACTTATACTTCAGATACAGTCAGTCTTCTATGCAATATCTACAGGATAAAAATACATACCATCTTAAGTCAATCACTATTTTTGTTCTGCCTTACTAATGACTCATTAAGGGCAGGAAAATTTTTTTAGATCTATAGTGTGAACAGATTTACATCATTAAAGCAAAATAGTGAATAAAATACAGAGACATTTCTGTTTTGAAAATCTTCAAGCTTCCTGATTTATTCAAATAATGCTGGTAGCATTTCATTTTCTTTTTGTATGTTAGATTTAAATTATTATTTTTGTTATGGAACAAGTCACAATTTATTATATATTCTTAGACACAAGTCTTTTATATTTTATCATGTGTGATTTTTATGGTTATTCAAGAGAATGTATTGAAGAATATTTTAGAAATGGTATATTTATGACATTAATTGATTTAGTTGTGTCACTGAGATTTCAGAGCTGTTCAGTTACTGATATTGATATTCTAAATCAGACTTTAACTAATTTTCAAAAACTTATTTATGAATCTAGGCCATCTTTATCCCTTCTTTAAAATCAGCACACAAGAGTACAATATCAAGGGTAAATGTATATAAAAAGCTTGTATTATTTTCCTCCAGAGTTACTTTTTATTAGTAGAAATACTAAAGGTTTATACTATATTCCTACAGAGTTTACTATATTACTAGAGATACATACTTCTAAGCCCAAACTTCCATGAAATCATGGTGCATGTAGACAAATCATTTACCTGTAGAGAACTGAATGAAGTGAGCAATAGAAGTTAATAGTAAAGAGTCACAAAATCAAATAACTCAATTTCTGCAATGATCTACTTAAAATCATTTGAAATATAAGTAGCAATGGAAATGCATTTATGAACATCAACATGTATTCAATGCAACTTGCACTTGAAAAGTATGCTTAAATGAACCCAATGTAAATGAGTCGGAAATGTAAATTTCTACTCCCAGCTCTTTTCCATTAAAAAAAATCTATTTAGCAACATGTAGTAAGTGCAAGACCTAGTAACACTGTGTCCTTGACTCTATATATAATGTGCTCACACACACACACACACACACACACACACACACACACAATGACCCGCTTGATCTAGTTCTTCCTTTTATATTTCTCTGAACTGATTCAGATGAGTAACAACTATGAACTTATACTTCAGATACAGTCAGTCTTCTATGCAATATCTACAGGATAAAAATACATACCATCTTAAGTCAATCACTATTTTTGTTCTGCCTTACTAATGACTCATTAAGGGCAGGAAAATTTTTTTAGATCTATAGTGTGAACAGATTTACATCATTAAAGCAAAATAGTGAATAAAATACAGAGACATTTCTGTTTTGAAAATCTTCAAGCTTCCTGATTTATTCAAATAATGCTGGTAGCATTTCATTTTCTTTTTGTATGTTAGATTTAAATTATTATTTTTGTTATGGAACAAGTCACAATTTATTATATATTCTTAGACACAAGTCTTTTATATTTTATCATGTGTGATTTTTATGGTTATTCAAGAGAATGTATTGAAGAATATTTTAGAAATGGTATATTTATGACATTAATTGATTTAGTTGTGTCACTGAGATTTCAGAGCTGTTCCATGTTACTGATATTGATATTCTAAATCAGACTTTAACTAATTTTTCAGGAAAGATCAGACTTTCAACTTTGGAGGCTAAACAATATTTATAGCAATTATTGAACTCTTCTCTCATAGCATCAAAGTAGCCACTGAATAGCAAATGAATTAGTGTACATTTCAAAATAGAACCTCTTGTTCACAAAAATAGAGTAGAAAACTGAATTGGACCCAAGTACTGTAGTTTACCATTTCCATTTTAAGTCAGTGTTCCTCTCAGTGATGACTTGGGAATCAGGCTATTTAATCTGTTGATTACTGCTCTCGATGACACCACTGTGCTTGTTACCATTGAGGAAGAAATACCCAGAGGATCATGCACTTTGAACTTATGCTTTGGCCCAGAAATGTCATATGCCCTTTCAGCTCACAAGCCCATTGACCAGAACTAATCACATGGCCTTACCTAACTGTTCAGAGGGTGGGAAATCTGAAAACAAATGAAATATTAAGTGAGCATGCTATGTCTGTCACATTCAAGAATTATGCATAATAATTAGCAAAACAAACAACATGGAGACAGTAATCAACAAAGTACATTTGTAGTAATGTATCAAGATGGCCAAATCTTTTAAGAAAAAGTTAGATTTGTGTAAATTTGTTTTGTCTTATGCATTCAATAATATGGGCTGTCATGAGTCTTGCGCTGTTACAGTTCTTCAGATAACAAAGCAACAATAGGAAAGATACACATATTTTTAAATTTGCCACTAGAATAAGCACTACTCAGAACATATATTGAAGGAAAATAGACCTTGTGGAAACATTACTTTGATGAAAACTTTATGTTTAATTGCTGAGGAAAGATTAAATGCAGACCAAAAAACTGTGATTATAAACATCCATGTACAAAGTATTGGTCCACCTGATTATCCCACCACAGGCTACTGTGAGAAAAAGAGCGGAGAGGAAAGAATCCACACAATGAAACTGATTGAAGAAGAGCTAAACCCAAAGCAGATCAAGGATAAAGAAAGTATCTACATGGGTGAAGTTGTTTTGAAGTTATTCCTTTTTTATTTTGTTAACACCAAAAACATTTTGTATTGGAGTATAGCTAATTAACAATGTTGTGGTAGTTTCAGGTGAACAGTGAAGGGATTCAGCCATACATATACATGTATCCATTAACCCCTAGGCCCCCCTCATCCAATGCTATTATTTTTTACAAAAGAAAAATAATAATTAATGTCTTAACTCAGATTTAAATGATATATATCATACATAGCATATTACCATATATTATATATATAATGTATTTGCTATTTAGATTTCCTTGTTTATATTAGCTTTTAGTAAGATATATAGATGACATAACTATAGATAGATGCTACAGACACAAATATATAGACAGAGATGAAGAGTACTATTGACTATAATGCAATAATATAACTTTAAAATATTAAACATTAAGATATAGTACTAATAGAAGTGAGTTCTATATAATCCATATACCTCTTGAGCCAACAATAGAACAATAGCTATCTTCCTTTCACTATTTTGAAATATACTTTCATAAAATCCTGAGCACATGTCTGGTGACTTCCAGCCTTCATTCCTTTGGTTTTAATACACTCAAAAGTGCCAGGGTTACCCACTCCCAAAGATCATTTTGCTTCCACTCCCAGTTTTCTTTACTCATCACAATAGTGTCCAGAGTTGCAATTCCCCTATTGATTCCTGGAGATTTTTCATGATGAAATATTTAATAAGGCAAGTCAAGAATTTATCAGATGTTCTGTCTTTAGCAGAATAAAACCTCTAAGAAACAAAGGTTTCCATCATTATCAGTATTGATACTGTGCTTGTTTTATGACATGCATTAGGAAAGCATCTTGAATATTGTTTATTTGGCCTAGAAATTTATAGAATTTTTTATTTCTGCTTCTCTCATCTCTTATTCTCCCCTAAAGGTTTCAAATGCAATTCCGTTTCCTCTTTGTGATTTTTTTTATTGTACAAAAATATATTTTACTGATACACAGTCTAAATTAAGCAAAAAAAAAAAAAAAAAAAATCAGCTTTGGAACCATATAGACCCAGGTCCACATTATGGGTAGCTTTTAACAAGTTGCATTGATTATTCTTCTATAATAAATTTAGCATAAAATCTTTACTAATTTATTTGTGTATTTATTTCCTTTAACTTAGAGTTTTGCCCCCCTTTTTTTTTTCTGTTAAGAAAGTTTTAACAGTTGGTAGTTCAGCCATACATATACATGTATCCATTAACCCCTAGGCCCCTCATCCAATGCTATTATTTTTACAAAGAAAATAATAATTAATGTCTTAACTCAGATTTAAATGATATATATCATACATAGCATATTACCATATATTATATATATAATGTATTTGCTATTTAGATTTCCTTGTTTATATTAGCTTTTAGTAAGATATATAGATGACATAACTATAGATAGATGCTACAGACACAAATATATAGACAGAGATGAAGAGTACTATTGACTATAATGCAATAATATAACTTTAAAATATTAAACATTAAGATATAGTACTAATAGAAGTGAGTTCTATATAATCCATATACCTCTTGAGCCAACAATAGAACAATAGCTATCTTCCTTTCACTATTTTGAAATATACTTTCATAAAATCCTGAGCACATGTCTGGTGACTTCCAGCCTTCATTCCTTTGGTTTTAATACACTCAAAAGTGCCAGGGTTACCCACTCCCAAAGATCATTTTGCTTCCACTCCCAGTTTTCTTTACTCATCACAATAGTGTCCAGAGTTGCAATTCCCCTATTGATTCCTGGAGATTTTTCATGATGAAATATTTAATAAGGCAAGTCAAGAATTTATCAGATGTTCTGTCTTTAGCAGAATAAAACCTCTAAGAAACAAAGGTTTCCATCATTATCAGTATTGATACTGTGCTTGTTTTATGACATGCATTAGGAAAGCATCTTGAATATTGTTTATTTGGCCTAGAAATTTATAGAATTTTTTATTTCTGCTTCTCTCATCTCTTATTCTCCCCTAAAGGTTTCAAATGCAATTCCGTTTCCCTCTTTGTGATTTTTGTTTTTGTCCAAGAAGATATTTTTCTGATACACAGTCTAAATGTAGCAAAAAAAAAAAAAAAAAAAATCAGCTTTGGAACCATATAGACCCAGGTCCACATTATGGGTAGCTTTTAACAAGTTGCATTGATTATTCTTCTATAATAAATTTAGCATAAAATCTTTACTAATTTATTTGTGTATTTATTTCCTTTAACTTAGAGTTTTGCCTCCTCTCTGTTTGAGTTTAGGATTCTATTGTTAAATAGCATGTTAAAGAAATGTTTTAATTCTTTGAGATTCACTTGTTTCATTAAATTTTGCCTGTATTTTGTTATCCATTTCTTTGGAAAAGCTGAGATGTAAAAAAATGAAAAAAACAGCCTCAAATTACCAATTCATTTTCTTTTGTTTCTGGAATAAGAATGAAGGACAATTGCTAAGTTCTGTTTGAGGAAGATAGTAAAAGGTAAATTACATATGGTCCTAGTTTACAACCTAAGTAAGTGACTTTACTTGCATTTTTTAGGTACATTTTTTTCCTGAGTGAATGTCCCATTATGCGGCAACAATAAAATTTTTTAAATTAGAAATATGGAATTCAATAACTACTCAAATAACTTACTGTATTTTTCATATTTTACCCCTGGATAAGGATTCATTAGACCTCTACTGAAGAATACTAAAACCCAGGGTAATTCAAAGTCAAATAGTCAGCACATAACTTCTTAATTCCTTTCATAAGGAAGCATAATATTATCCTCTCTCTGCTGTTGCATAACTCTCCCTAATGCTAGAGGTAGTTGCTTTTACATCATAGATAAAGTAGGCCTTTTAGATGGCTAACGTAGAGTGGAATGTCCATTAAGCATTCCTTTTTTTTCTGTGTGTGATGAAGGGATTACATTTACAGAAAGCGTAGGATTTTTATTCACTTATATGTCAAGTTTACTTCTCTAAGACTGTCACATTTTTCATAGTTATTGGAAAAGTTGCTTATGGCATAAGTTCATTAAATATAGTATTGCCAAATGAACAATGTATAGCACAGATAGCTGGAGAGTCTGTCAAATGAGATTTATGTAAATACATATAACGGCATGACACTGAGAATCCTTGTCTCTTAGGTTCTTGGTTTTACTCCACAAGAATCACTTTCCATATTTATTTCTCCTATATATTCTTAAAATATAAGTTTCTTAACCTTGGGAAAGTTGCAGCAGGACTTTGTAAAATTATAAAATATTCTTATTGTATTGTTCTTTAACTCAGTGACTGAATAGATTCAATGACTTAAAGGAACACTTTCTTTTTCTTCATTGGATGATGCCAAATAAGACTTGTCATATGATCCTTTCGTAAATTGCATGGGGAATCTCTCCTATCTTCTTGAGTATAAAATTTTGTTTTGGTTTTTATTTTTGCACATAGTATACTAGTCAAGTTCATGACAGATATTATTGCTCCTAAAACTATTTGATGAATAATAGTTTCATTGTTAATAACAAGTTTGATCAGTTCTTTTCAAAGTAATATTAGTCAGTTCTGGAATTTGTATATCAGAGGAGACCTCCTTGTATAGAAAAATATAACACCTTGATTGAATTGATCAAAAATAAACTCTATGAAAAGAGAAACTAAATGGAACTACAACAAAGAGAGGAAAAAAAAAAATTACAAGGTCTGCAAGATTAGGTATACACTGATTAAAGTTTTTAGCATCTCTTAAGCATTACCTAAACCATATATATTTACTAGTAATTTTTCAAAGAGGGGGGTTATTACTCAAAATGATACTATACATCAAATATTTTGTTATTGTTCAGTCGCTAAGTCATGTCTGATTCTTTGCAATCCCATGGACCGCAGCACACCAGTTTTCCCTGTTACTCACTGTCTCCAGGAGTTTGTTCAAATTCATGTCCATTGAGTCTATGATTCTATCTGTAAATATCTGATAAATAAAATATATCAAACGTTTATTTCTCATTCACTTAAGATACCAAATATGTTTTCAAGTTCTAAAATTGGTTGTTCTGCATAAAACGACACACTCAAACTCTTCTCCTTTTTCATCCATTTCATCTTCAACACAGCCATGCTTACATCAAGCCTGCTATGGAGAAGAGAGCTGGCTGGGGAGATGGCAGCCGCAAAGTTCTACAGGATGGGCTGGGTCTGGAGGTTTTCACCCTCACTTTGCTGACACGCTCAGATGAGATTTATGTAAATACATATAACGGCATGACACTGAGAATCCTTGTCTCTTAGGTTCTTGGTTTTACTCCACAAGAATCACTTTCCATATTTATTTCTCCTATATATTCTTAAAATATAAGTTTCTTAACCTTGGGAAAGTTGCAGCAGGACTTTGTAAAATTATAAAATATTCTTATTGTATTGTTCTTTAACTCAGTGACTGAATAGATTCAATGACTTAAAGGAACACTTTCTTTTTCTTCATTGGATGATGCCAAATAAGACTTGTCATATGATCCTTTCGTAAATTGCATGGGGAATCTCTCCTATCTTCTTGAGTATAAAATTTTGTTTTGGTTTTTATTTTTGCACATAGTATACTAGTCAAGTTCATGACAGATATTATTGCTCCTAAAACTATTTGATGAATAATAGTTTCATTGTTAATAACAAGTTTGATCAGTTCTTTTCAAAGTAATATTAGTCAGTTCTGGAATTTGTATATCAGAGGAGACCTCCTTGTATAGAAAAATATAACACCTTGATTGAATTGATCAAAAATAAACTCTATGAAAAGAGAAACTAAATGGAACTACAACAAAGAGGGGAAAAAAAAAATTACAAGGTCTGCAAGATTAGGTATACACTGATTAAAGTTTTTAGCATCTCTTAAGCATTACCTAAACCATATATATTTACTAGTAATTTTTCAAAGAGGGGGGTTATTACTCAAAATGATACTATACATCAAATATTTTGTTATTGTTCAGTCGCTAAGTCATGTCTGATTCTTTGCAATCCCATGGACCGCAGCACACCAGTTTTCCCTGTTACTCACTGTCTCCAGGAGTTTGTTCAAATTCATGTCCATTGAGTCTATGATTCTATCTGTAAATATCTGATAAATAAAATATATCAAACGTTTATTTCTCATTCACTTAAGATACCAAATATGTTTTCAAGTTCTAAAATTGGTTGTTCTGCATAAAACGACACACTCAAACTCTTCTCCTTTTTCATCCATTTCATCTTCAACACAGCCATGCTTACATCAAGCCTGCTATGGAGAAGAGAGCTGGCTGGGGAGATGGCAGCCGCAAAGTTCTACAGGATGGGCTGGGTCTGGAGGTGCACCCTCACTTTGCTGACACGCTTAAGGCTGGAACTTCCCTGTAAGGCCACACACACCTACAGGGGTGTACGTAATCTGGCTGTGCCCAATGTAGTCTGACTGTGCCCAAGGGTTAAAAAAAAAGAAAGGATAGGGTGATGAACCAGCAGACTCTGGCATATTAACAATCAAACTTAAAATAAAGCATATAGGCAGTACTCACACAATGCTATTCCAATCACTCAAAAAAGAGGAACATCATTATCAACCTGTTTTATGTATTTTCTGACTTAAAATTATAGAACAATCATGTCCTACTCCATGACTCCAGAGACTGTAGCCTGTCAGCTCCTTTCTCCATGGAATTCCCCGGGAAAGAACACTGAAATGAGTTTCCATTTCCTTCTCCAGGGAATCTTCCTGACCCAGGGATCAAACCAGATTTTCCTGCATAGCGGGCGGATTCTTTACCATCTGAGCTACCAGAAAAGTCCATCAGTAGAGGTAAAACTAAATCTAGCTACGCCTAATTTATAGAATATGAAGAAGCTATTAAAAGAACAAAGTGAATATAAGTTTGTACTGCTTAAAATCAATGTTAATGATATACTGATTACTAAAGAAATCCTAATACAGGGAAAAACTCTATTATAAATGAAACAGCATATCTTTAAATATGTGAATATATGTGCAGAGTACAAAATACTGGACAGGTTTAGCATAATTTGGTGCTGAAATCAGGAAGACCATTAGGCCAACTTTTTTTTTTTTTTTTTTAAAGATTTTATTTATTTATTTACTTTGGTGGGGGTCGGGTTGGGGAGGGAGGGGAGTGGGTGGGCCACTTCTATTGGTTTTTCATTTCTCTATTTTCATTCGTCTTCATTCTTTGGCTCCTGTGGGCCTCCCATCGCGGTGGCGTCTGTCGTTGCAGAGCACCGGCTCTGGGCGCATGCGCTCCAGAGCTCCGGCTCGGTGATTGGACACATCAGTCCAGCCGCTCCGCGGCACGTGGGATCTTCCCAGGCCAGGGCTCGAACCGGCGCCCCTTGCACTGCAAGGCGGTGTTTTTACCCACTGGATCACCAGGGGAAGCCCTAGGCCAACTTTTAATTCATTTGTGTTATGGGAATTTATTTTTTTATTTTTAAAAAATGAATCATATATTGCTTGTTTAATGACACAAAATTAAGAAAGAAATATTTGGTTACAGAGAGAAGGAAGTGTACTTATCAGTTTAATAATAAAACTTCTGACTTTGCATAAAAATTGCTTGATAGGTCTCATATTATCAGCAAGACAAAGCTAATAAATTTGGTTTCCACATATTAATTCAGTACTCAGGCGGGATGGT
Source organism: Tragulus kanchil (assembly GCA_022376925.1). Classification (NCBI taxonomy): domain Eukaryota; kingdom Metazoa; phylum Chordata; class Mammalia; order Artiodactyla; family Tragulidae; genus Tragulus; species Tragulus kanchil. The sequence goes on along the minus strand of JAIOJX010000003.1, from coordinate 44,703,310 downwards.
CAGGAAGACTCTTGTCTCTCAAGTATTGACCCCAAGTCTCAAAAACTGGGAGAGTAACAAAACGAACTTTTTTCTTGGAAGTGCCCTATTTCTCAATAATGTCTTAAGAAAAATCTTAAAATCACTTTAAAGTTAATTATGTCTCTCTCCATTACATGCTCAGTCATGTCCAACTCTTGGAGACTCCATGGACTGTAGCTCTCCAGACTTCTCTGCCCATGGGATTTCCCAGGCAAGATAACTGGAATGGGTTGCCACGCTCTCCTCCAGGGCATCTTCCCTACCCAGAGATCTAAACCCTGTCACTAGTTTCTCTTGCATAGGAGGCAGATTCTTTACCATTTGAGCCCTCTCAACTTGGTTTAGGTTGATCAGTAAATCAAACTAATACGTGTGAATTTTAGAATATTGCTTCCTGTGCTTTCTACTGTCCCCTTTCCCTTTTGGAACTGAAGCATATGAACTTCTAGCAAAAACTTAATTAAATATTCTCTTTTGAAGTGGCAAAACAGATCATCTCTGGGAAAGATCAAATTTGTCAACAGGTATTTGAAATTTAAAGAGAAACATATTTGACTGAGTTCTTTGTCCCTAATTGAATACCTTATCATTCTTGACTGAAAACTGGTACAATAGATTTCTTCTCTTCAAAGCAGAGACAACATTTTCAAATTCAAAGGACTGTTGGAGGACTGAATAAGACGAGGTTTCCAAAGGGTTTCAGAGTGCTAGACAAACTACACTAGGTTATGTAATATTGTTTTTCCTGTAACAACTACTGTTGTTATTTGAAGTATTCTGAGAATCACTGGCCACTAGGAGAAACTAATAGAGAGAAATGGGCTCTAGAGCTTTGCCTGATGCAAAGGAACCATTTATGCTTGGCAGCTTTCTTCAAGTATAAATTCATTTGTGTTATGGGAATTTATTTTATTTTTAAAAATGATCATATATGCTGTTAACAAAATTAAGAAAGAAATATTTGGTTACAGAGAGAAGGAAGTGTACTTATCAGTTTAATAATAAAACTTCTGACTTTGCATAAAAATTGCTTGATAGGTCTCATATTATCAGCAAGACAAAGCTAATAAATTTGGTTTCCACATATTAATTCAGTACTCAGGCGGGATGGTCAGGAAGACTCTTGTCTCTCAAGTATTGACCCCAAGTCTCAAAAACTGGGAGAGTAACAAAACGAACTTTTTTCTTGGAAGTGCCCTATTTCTCAATAATGTCTTAAGAAAAATCTTAAAATCACTTTAAAGTTAATTATGTCTCTCTCCATTACATGCTCAGTCATGTCCAACTCTTGGAGACTCCATGGACTGTAGCTCTCCAGACTTCTCTGCCCATGGGATTTCCCAGGCAAGATAACTGGAATGGGTTGCCACGCTCTCCTCCAGGGCATCTTCCTACCCAGAGATCTAAACCCTGTCACTAGTTTCTCTTGCATAGGAGGCAGATTCTTTACCATTTGAGCCCTCTCAACTTGGTTTAGGTTGATCAGTAAATCAAACTAATACGTGTGAATTTTAGAATATTGCTTCCTGTGCTTTCTACTGTCCCCTTTCCCTTTTGGAACTGAAGCATATGAACTTCTAGCAAAAACTTAATTAAATATTCTCTTTTGAAGTGGCAAAACAGATCATCTCTGGGAAAGATCAAATTTGTCAACAGGTATTTGAAATTTAAAGAGAAACATATTTGACTGAGTTCTTTGTCCCTAATTGAATACCTTATCATTCTTGACTGAAAACTGGTACAATAGATTTCTTCTCTTCAAAGCAGAGACAACATTTTCAAATTCAAAGGACTGTTGGAGGACTGAATAAGACGAGGTTTCCAAAGGGTTTCAGAGTGCTAGACAAACTACACTAGGTTATGTAATATTGTTTTTCCTGTAACAACTACTGTTGTTATTTGAAGTATTCTGAGAATCACTGGCCACTAGGAGAAACTAATAGAGAGAAATGGGCTCTAGAGCTTTGCCTGATGCAAAGGAACCATCATGCTTGCAGCTTTCTCTATAAGAGAAATTCTTCTGGGATCTTCAGCTTACTTCCAGTTCAAAGTGCCATAAACATTTATTGGGCTGCTACACTGTGCTAGGCACTTTGTATTGGATTTAAGGATAAATAAGAATCTCTGTGGCTGAGATTCTGTGGATCATTGGAATGTGTGGTTCAAGTCTAATGGGCTAGTTGGGGCAGCAGCTTTCTGAAATAAGAAGAGATCAGAGTTCTTTCTCTGAGCCAGGAGTGTTCTGCCTGTGGCCTCAAACTATAGCCACTTTCTGAAGTCTCCCACTTTCCCTTTCTTAGTGCTCTAGGGCAAGGTGGAATCACTGTTGTATAATGTTGGTTCACTCAGATTTGGTCTCTTGGCACAAATTCACACACACACACAGACAACTTCGTACCTTATGTACTGTACTAGTGGCCCATTTACTATATGCCTGTTGTGTAACAGACACAGTGAGTGATGAGATGCCTTTTAAGTGATCGAAGCAGTGCAGGTGATCTCTCCCTATCAATTTAACTGCATTGCAAGTGAACTCATATAGGAATAGCAACAGCCCCATGGCCTAGTGCTTTTTAATCATTCACATTAATTTGTGAATGTATGTATTTAGTTTCTGTGGCTCAAAGATGAATAGTAGAAAATTAAGGCAATTCTAGAATCATTTTGATTGGATGTGATGAAAGCACTGGTAAGTGACAGATATTCAACATTCAGGTCAGTTTCAATGTTAATGTGACTGGCATATCAAAATCTAATCTTAGTTAAAGTTCTGGAAAGATTAAGCATGTAGAGAAGAAAGCAAAACAAGGGAATAAACAGACTTACAAAGAATCAACTAATGTTTTCAAAATTGTTTTGTCTAAATACTTGCTTGACTGAAAACTGGTACAATAGATTTCTTCTCTTCAAAGCAGAGACAACATTTTCAAATTCAAAGGACTGTTGGAGGACTGAATAAGACGAGGTTTCAAAGGGTTTCAGAGTGCTAGACAAACTACACTAGGTTATGTAATATTGTTTTTCCTGTAACAACTACTGTTGTTATTTGAAGTATTCTGAGAATCACTGGCCACTAGGAGAAACTAATAGAGAGAAATGGGCTCTAGAGCTTTGCCTGATGCAAAGGAACCATCATGCTTGCAGCTTTCTCTATAAGAGAAATTCTTCTGGGATCTTCAGCTTACTTCCAGTTCAAAGTGCCATAAACATTTTTTGGGGCTGCTACACTGTGCTAGGCACTTTGTATTGGATTTAAGGATAAATAAGAATCTCTGTGGCTGAGATTCTGTGGATCATTGGAATGTGTGGTTCAAGTCTAATGGGCTAGTTGGGGCAGCAGCTTTCTGAAATAAGAAGAGATCAGAGTTCTTTCTCTGAGCCAGGAGTGTTCTGCCTGTGGCCTCAAACTATAGCCACTTTCTGAAGTCTCCCACTTTCCCTTTCTTAGTGCTCTAGGGCAAGGTGGAATCACTGTTGTATAATGTTGGTTCACTCAGATTTGGTCTCTTGGCACAAATTCACACACACACACAGACAACTTCGTACCTTATGTACTGTACTAGTGGCCCATTTACTATATGCCTGTTGTGTAACAGACACAGTGAGTGATGAGATGCCTTTTAAGTGATCGAAGCAGTGCAGGTGATCTCTCCCTATCAATTTAACTGCATTGCAAGTGAACTCATATAGGAATAGCAACAGCCCCATGGCCTAGTGCTTTTTAATCATTCACATTAATTTGTGAATGTATGTATTTAGTTTCTGTGGCTCAAAGATGAATAGTAGAAAATTAAGGCAATTCTAGAATCATTTTGATTGGATGTGATGAAAGCACTGGTAAGTGACAGATATTCAACATTCAGGTCAGTTTCAATGTTAATGTGACTGGCATATCAAAATCTAATCTTAGTTAAAGTTCTGGAAAGATTAAGCATGTAGAGAAGAAAGCAAAACAAGGGAATAAACAGACTTACAAAGAATCAACTAATGTTTTCAAAATTGTTTTGTCTAAATACTTGCTTGTAGAAATGCAAAAAAAAGCAAGACCACGGCACGTGAGAGGAAGATTTTAGCATTTCACAAATGTGGGGAAATCTGGCATGCGTCCAGAAATGAGGACATATTTATTGTGTTGTATTGTCTTCCTCTTTTATAATTAATTCACAATTAGACATGTAATTATAATTCAGAAACGGGCAAAATACATTCAATGGTTTTAACCATTGATAGATTTGTAAACAAAAGCAGCTGGACTGGAATTTCTTCAAGGAAATATTTACATGCCAACAGTTTATCAAACTGAAAGTCTGTTGATAAATCTACACATGAACATTATGTTAATGATAGTGCAGCAATGATTCATTCAGTGCTTCCTACTACTCTCACAAAGCACCAGATGCAAAAGAATAAAATTTGGGTGCAAAGAGGGGAAAGATCTCTGTGCTTTTAATCTTTCAGCATCTTTCAGAGGAGATCATCATTAATTTAGCTATTACCCTTTATTTCTTAAACCACTTCATATGAAATAATTTCTTGAAGACAAATGAAAGGAAATTAGGACAAAAGGACTTTTAGTTGGTGCTAGTGGTAACAAACCTGCCTGCCAACACAGGAGACACAGAGATGCAGGTTCAACCCCTGGGTCCAAAGATCCCATGAAGGAAGGCATGGCAACCCACTCCAGTATTCTTAGAGAATACAGTAGAGAAGCCTGGTGGGCTTCAATCCATGGAATCACAGAGTCAGACACGACTGAAGCAACGTGGCAGTTAGTACTTAGGACAAAAGGCAGTAATTCCAAACCATAAGACTTCAGAGTTCCAAAATAACAAAAATATCTTATTTTAAATGCCCAATAAACTATCACTCTATTTTAACAAGTGCATAATAGAAATGACCACAGAGGATCTTATCTCAGGAGTTTCAAAATTTCAATGCTCTTCAAAATCTTCACCAAGTAGCCAAGAGAATTAATGTCAAGTGGTTTTCCTTCCCCATCACGGGGATGAATGGAAATAAAAATATGCTGGAGGTGGGGGCAGCAAAACAAGGAATAAACAGACTTACAAAGAATCAACTAATGTTTTCAAAATTGTTTTGTCTAAATACTTGCTTGTAGAAATGCAAAAAAAAGCAAGACCACGGCACGTGAGAGGAAGATTTTAGCATTTCACAAATGTGGGGAAATCTGGCATGCGTCCAGAAATGAGGACATATTTATTGTGTTGTATTGTCTTCCTCTTTTATAATTAATTCACAATTAGACATGTAATTATAATTCAGAAACGGGCAAAATACATTCAATGGTTTTAACCATTGATAGATTTGTAAACAAAAGCAGCTGGACTGGAATTTCTTCAAGGAAATATTTACATGCCAACAGTTTATCAAACTGAAAGTCTGTTGATAAATCTACACATGAACATTATGTTAATGATAGTGCAGCAATGATTCATTCAGTGCTTCCTACTACTCTCACAAAGCACCAGATGCAAAAGAATAAAATTTGGGTGCAAAGAGGGGAAAGATCTCTGTGCTTTTAATCTTTCAGCATCTTTCAGAGGAGATCATCATTAATTTAGCTATTACCCTTTATTTCTTAAACCACTTCATATGAAATAATTTCTTGAAGACAAATGAAAGGAAATTAGGACAAAAGGACTTTTAGTTGGTGCTAGTGGTAACAAACCTGCCTGCCAACACAGGAGACACAGAGATGCAGGTTCAACCCCTGGGTCCAAAGATCCCATGAAGGAAGGCATGGCAACCCACTCCAGTATTCTTAGAGAATACAGTAGAGAAGCCTGGTGGGCTTCAATCCATGGAATCACAGAGTCAGACACGACTGAAGCAACGTGGCAGTTAGTACTTAGGACAAAAGGCAGTAATTCCAAACCATAAGACTTCAGAGTTCCAAAATAACAAAAATATCTTATTTTAAATGCCCAATAAACTATCACTCTATTTTAACAAGTGCATAATAGAAATGACCACAGAGGATCTTATCTCAGGAGTTTCAAAATTTCAATGCTCTTCAAAATCTTCACCAAGTAGCCAAGAGAATTAATGTCAAGTGGTTTTCCTTCCCCATCACGGGGATGAATGGAAATAAAAATATGCTGGAGGTGGGGGCAGATGCTTTCAGGAAAACAAGAGAAATAAGTGATCATACTAAAAGTAAACATAGAAATGGGGCAACATGGTAGAATAGAAATGATACACATCCCGTTTACAACACATGGTTTACATTTTTATTTTGCTGAGGTCCATATATCTGTGGAATCTTGGACAACTGACTCAGGCCCACTGAGCCTGCACATGGTCTACTCTAAAAGACAGGTATTCATTCCCTCTATTAGATTATTTGATTATTATAATGGCACCAGGCACTGAGCTAAACATGTTTTCACTTCATCTTCATATTCATCTCTAGCAGTATCTTTATTTCCAATTCACAGATAATGAAAGCAAGGCCTCATAAAATTCCCTTAAATGCTCAATTCAGAAATCAATTAAATGACATAGTGGTGATTTGAAACTAGTTCATGCATTTAGACCCTATGTATTTGTTCAGTAAGCTAAACAAATTTACTCTCTGAGTTGAGTTCCGTTCAGTCACTCAGTGGTATCTGGCTTTTGTGACCCCATGGACTGTAGCACGCCAGGCTTCTCTGTCCTTCACTATCTCCAGAATTTGTTCAAACTCATGTTTATTGAGTCAGTGATGCCATCCAACTATCTCGTCCTCTGTCATTTTCTTCTCCTTCTGCCTTCTATTTTTCCCAGAATCAGTCTTTTCCAACAAGTTGTCTCTTTAAATCAGGTGGCAAGTATTGGAGCTTCAGCTTCAGCATCCTTCCTTCCAGCGAATATATAGAGTTGATTTCCTTTAGGATTGACCAGTTTGATCTCTTTGTTGTCCAAGGGACTCTCAAGAGTTTTCTCCAACACCACAGTTGGAAGGCAACAATTCTTTGGCGCTCAACCTTCGTTATGGTCCAACTCTCACATCTATACATGACTTTTGGAAAAGCCATAGTTTTGACTATATGCACATTTGTCAGCAAAACAATGTCTCTGATTTTTAATATGCTGTCTAGGTTTCCCATAGGTTTTCTTCCAAAGCAAAATCAACTGTCTGCAGTGATTTTGGAGCTCAAGAAAATAAGCTGTCACAATTTCGAATGGAAATAAAAATATGCTGGAGGTGGGGGCAGATGCTTTCAGGAAAACAAGAGAAATAAGTGATCATACTAAAAGTAAACATAGAAATGGGGCAACATGGTAGAATAGAAATGATACACATCCCGTTTACAACACATGGTTTACATTTTTATTTTGCTGAGGTCCATATATCTGTGGAATCTTGGACAACTGACTCAGGCCCACTGAGCCTGCACATGGTCTACTCTAAAAGACAGGTATTCATTCCCTCTATTAGATTATTTGATTATTATAATGGCACCAGGCACTGAGCTAAACATGTTTTCACTTCATCTTCATATTCATCTCTAGCAGTATCTTTATTTCCAATTCACAGATAATGAAAGCAAGGCCTCATAAAATTCCCTTAAATGCTCAATTCAGAAATCAATTAAATGACATAGTGGTGATTTGAAACTAGTTCATGCATTTAGACCCTATGTATTTGTTCAGTAAGCTAAACAAATTTACTCTCTGAGTTGAGTTCCGTTCAGTCACTCAGTGGTATCTGGCTTTTGTGACCCCATGGACTGTAGCACGCCAGGCTTCTCTGTCCTTCACTATCTCCAGAATTTGTTCAAACTCATGTTTATTGAGTCAGTGATGCCATCCAACTATCTCGTCCTCTGTCATTTTCTTCTCCTTCTGCCTTCTATTTTTCCCAGAATCAGTCTTTTCCAACAAGTTGTCTCTTTAAATCAGGTGGCAAGTATTGGAGCTTCAGCTTCAGCATCCTTCCTTCCAGCGAATATATAGAGTTGATTTCCTTTAGGATTGACCAGTTTGATCTCTTTGTTGTCCAAGGGACTCTCAAGAGTTTTCTCCAACACCACAGTTGGAAGGCAACAATTCTTTGGCGCTCAACCTTCGTTATGGTCCAACTCTCACATCTATACATGACTTTTGGAAAAGCCATAGTTTTGACTATATGCACATTTGTCAGCAAAACAATGTCTCTGATTTTTAATATGCTGTCTAGGTTTCCCATAGGTTTTCTTCCAAAGAACAAACATCTTTTAATTTCATGGCTGGAGTCACTGTCTGCAGTGATTTTGGAGCTCAAGAAAATAAGCTGTCACAATTTCCATTGTTTGCCAATTTATTTGCCATGAAGTGATGATACTAGATGCTAGGATCTTCATTTTCTGAATGTTGCATTTTTTTACCCTACTTTTTCACCTTCATCAAGAGGCTCTTTTGTTCCTATTTGCTTTCTGCCATAATGGTGGTGTCATCTGCATACCTGAGGTTATTAATATTTCTCTCAGCAGTTTTGACTCTAGCATGTACTTCATCCAGACTGTCATTTCACATGATATAGTCTGCATATACGTTAAATAAGGCAACGCAAAAACCTGTTCTGTAGATCCAGGAAGAAATGCTGATTTTGGAATCTGCATGCAACAGTTACCTGAAACTGAATAACTGAGGTAGAATCCTATTGAATTTTGGGCTTTCCTAGCTTATGAATAAGATTAGTTCCAGAAGTTGGAACTAATGTTGATGAGCTAAATGATGAACCTAAGATCAAAAAATAGAGGATAATCATAAATGGAAGTTAGAATAAAACCAACTGGAATTAAGGAAGACACAAGCTGTTTAATGTGTTTGTAAAGGCTTCCAACAGCAAGTAACAACCACAGCAGAAGACTAAAACTGGCCCTAAACATAAAGGCACTTGTAAAAGTAGCAAACAATATTGGTATTATTCAGCAACTGAGTGATGTCCTTAAGTACCCAGACATTTCCCCCTTTCTCTGTTCTTGTGTGTTAGATTTTTGACTTAATGTCTCATGTGTTATGGTTGCAATATGGCTATCACACCTCTATCATCCAATAAAATGAAATAAGGAGTATGTGGAGAAATACTTTCTTTTCATGAATATTTCCCCTCTCATTTTGGATAGAGAGCTGCAAGAAGCAGAATTTTTTTTTTTATCTCATTGGTTAGAATTCGGTCATATGCCTATCTCTGAACCAAAGTCTGGCTAAAGGGAATGGGAATCTCAGAATATGGGTATTCCTGGGAATAATAATGACAGTGGGCAAAATCTTCTCTTCCTAGTAAGAAGAGATTTCTGTTCACCATCGACTTATATACACAGTTTCTATAAGCAAAATAAAGGCTGGAGTCACTGTCTGCAGTGATTTTGGAGCTCAAGAAAATAAGCTGTCACAATTTCCATTGTTTGCCAATTTATTTGCCATGAAGTGATGATACTAGATGCTAGGATCTTCATTTTCTGAATGTTGCATTTTTTTACCCTACTTTTTCACCTTCATCAAGAGGCTCTTTTGTTCCTATTTGCTTTCTGCCATAATGGTGGTGTCATCTGCATACCTGAGGTTATTAATATTTCTCTCAGCAGTTTTGACTCTAGCATGTACTTCATCCAGACTGTCATTTCACATGATATAGTCTGCATATACGTTAAATAAGGCAACGCAAAAACCTGTTCTGTAGATCCAGGAAGAAATGCTGATTTTGGAATCTGCATGCAACAGTTACCTGAAACTGAATAACTGAGGTAGAATCCTATTGAATTTTGGGCTTTCCTAGCTTATGAATAAGATTAGTTCCAGAAGTTGGAACTAATGTTGATGAGCTAAATGATGAACCTAAGATCAAAAAATAGAGGATAATCATAAATGGAAGTTAGAATAAAACCAACTGGAATTAAGGAAGACACAAGCTGTTTAATGTGTTTGTAAAGGCTTCCAACAGCAAGTAACAACCACAGCAGAAGACTAAAACTGGCCCTAAACATAAAGGCACTTGTAAAAGTAGCAAACAATATTGGTATTATTCAGCAACTGAGTGATGTCCTTAAGTACCCAGACATTTCCCCCTTTCTCTGTTCTTGTGTGTTAGATTTTTGACTTAATGTCTCATGTGTTATGGTTGCAATATGGCTATCACACCTCTATCATCCAATAAAATGAAATAAGGAGTATGTGGAGAAATACTTTCTTTTCATGAATATTTCCCCTCTCATTTTGGATAGAGAGCTGCAAGAAGCAGAATTTTTTTTTTTATCTCATTGGTTAGAATTCGGTCATATGCCTATCTCTGAACCAAAGTCTGGCTAAAGGGAATGGGAATCTCAGAATATGGGTATTCCCTGGGAATAATAATGACAGTGGGCAAAAATCTTCTCTTCCCTAGTAAGAAGAGATTTCTGTTCACCATCGACTTATATACACAGTTTCTATAAGCAGAAAATGAGGGGTAGAATGGCTGCTTGGCAATCAATGAACAGTGTCTGCCACATACAGTAAAATTGTGTCTAAAGTGATTATCCAGAGAATATGGTCCTTTTAACAAGATAAAAAATATCAGTGATGCCTAAGAGGTGTATTTCAAACCCTGAAAAAAATACTATGCATATTTAATTTCAAAGCTAAAATATTAACTAAAGTGTGATAATTCTGTATCATCAGCTTCAAATGAATCAATGACAACAGTAATTAGAGATGGTGTGAATTGTTCATCTTCTTTGTGAATTGTTCATAATTGTAATTCAATATAGGAAAAATCAGAAACTAATAACTTTTTATTAGTTATTATTAATAGCAAACCAGTGGCATGGATAATTGAAACTAGTTGATTATATGCATAATGATGAGCTACTTGGGTCATTTGCTTACCAGAGACTATTTTACATTCCTAATACATATTATCACCTATTTATTTGAGGAATGATCACTAAATATATTGGGTGAAAATCCTAGAAATCTAGGCCAGACAACTTTTTTTTCAGAGTTAAAATAAAGTGAGAATGCAGAATTCACTATTAAGATGAGATGAATATTAATTTTCAAAATGTACTTTACTGAGTAATATCAAGGAATTCAACTGGGGAATGATAGAGACTTTTAGAGGAGCTTGAAAAGATTGGAACTATAAAACCCTGCATGTTATCTTCAATGTAGAAAGGCAGTTTCATAGACTTGCATTTAGTACAGGATTGCTATCACTGCCATTTTACTTATATATCTTCTCTTAGGCCTGCAACTATGTCTGACAGTGATGGTGGGGGCATTTGATGTCTACCTGAGTTCTTTTTGTAGATATATCTCCTCTTGTTTCCTAGTCTAGCAAGTGTTGTATTTTACTGTGTATCTTGTGGGATAGGAACAGCAGTCTCAGTGTTCTTTCCTGATCACTTAATTGGAGAACTCAAAAATGAGAAACATAATACAAATTATTTTTACTGTATCTCATTAGGATGAATGGCTGCTGGCAATTTCAAAATCTTCTCTTCCCTAGTAAGAAGAGATTTCTGTTCACCATCGACTTATATACACAGTTTCTATAAGCAGAAAATGAGGGGTAGAATGGCTGCTTGGCAATCAATGAACAGTGTCTGCCACATACAGTAAAATTGTGTCTAAAGTGATTATCCAGAGAATATGGTCCTTTTAACAAGATAAAAAATATCAGTGATGCCTAAGAGGTGTATTTCAAACCCTGAAAAAAATACTATGCATATTTAATTTCAAAGCTAAAATATTAACTAAAGTGTGATAATTCTGTATCATCAGCTTCAAATGAATCAATGACAACAGTAATTAGAGATGGTGTGAATTGTTCATCTTCTTTGTGAATTGTTCATAATTGTAATTCAATATAGGAAAAAATCAGAAACTAATAACTTTTTATTAGTTATTATTAATAGCAAACCAGTGGCATGGATAATTGAAACTAGTTGATTATATGCATAATGATGAGCTACTTGGGTCATTTGCTTACCAGAGACTATTTTACATTCCTAATACATATTATCACCTATTTATTTGAGGAATGATCACTAAATATATTGGGTGAAAATCCTAGAAATCTAGGCCAGACAACTTTTTTTTCAGAGTTAAAATAAAGTGAGAATGCAGAATTCACTATTAAGATGAGATGAATATTAATTTTCAAAATGTACTTTACTGAGTAATATCAAGGAATTCAACTGGGGAATGATAGAGACTTTTAGAGGAGCTTGAAAAGATTGGAACTATAAAACCCTGCATGTTATCTTCAATGTAGAAAGGCAGTTTCATAGACTTGCATTTAGTACAGGATTGCTATCACTGCCATTTTACTTATATATCTTCTCTTAGGCCTGCAACTATGTCTGACAGTGATGGTGGGGGCATTTGATGTCTACCTGAGTTCTTTTTGTAGATATATCTCCTCTTGTTTCCTAGTCTAGCAAGTGTTGTATTTTACTGTGTATCTTGTGGGATAGGAACAGCAGTCTCAGTGTTCTTTCCTGATCACTTAATTGGAGAACATTCACAAATAGAGATGAGAAACATAATACAAATTATTTTTTACTGTATCTCATTAGTTTAGATAAGGTTTAGTGATAAACATCTTTGGGTATTATTCTTTCTTAACTAAATTCTACTTATCAACTGCTGCTAGACAAAGCAATATCACACTAATTCAAGTCTAAGTCCCAACCTCTAATCCCAAAGAAGCTGAAGTTTAATGATTCTATGAAGACTTATAAAACCTTCTACTATTAACACCTAAAAGGTTATGTACTTTAGTTCAAAAAAAGAATGGAATGTATATGCAGGAATTCAAGCGATACCTGGAATAATGGGCAAATTTGGCCTTGGAATACATAATAAAGCAGACCAAAGGCTAACAGAGTTTTTTCAAGAAACCACCCTGGTCATAGCAAGCATCCTCTTCAAAAAAAAAAAAAAAGGAAAAAAAAGAAAAAGAAAAAAAAAAGACAACTCTACACATGGAGGTCACCAGACAGTCAATGCTGACATCAGACTGATTATATTCTTTGAAGCTGAAGATAGAGAAACACTATACAGTTTGCAAAAACAAGACCTGGAACTGAATGTGAATCATATCATAAGCTTCTTATTGCAAAATTCAGGCTAAAATTGAAGAAAGTAGGGAAAACTACCAGGTCATTCAGGTATAACCTAAATCAGATCCCTTATGATTATGGATTGGAAGTGACAAATGGATTCAAGGGATGATATCTGGTAGACAGAATACTTGAAGAACTATGGACAGAGGTCTGTTAACACTGTCAAATAAACCAAACTCATCCCCAAGGGGAAAAAATTTGAAAGGCAAAGTGGCTGTCTGAAGAGACCTTACAAATAGCTGAGAAAAGAAAAGACGTGAAAGGCAAAAGACCAAAGGAAAGATATATCCATCTGAATGCAGAATTCCAGAGAATAGCATGGAGAAATAGGAAAGCCTTCTTAAGTTAACAATGTAAAGAAATAAAGGAAAATCATAGAATGGGAAAGAGTAGAGAACTCATCAAGAAAATTGGAGATACCGAGGAACATTTGATGCAGAGATGGGCTAGCAGAACTCATCAGACTTTTGTAGATATATCTCCTCTTGGTGCCTAGTCTAGCAAGTGTTGTATTTTACTGTGTATCTTGTGGGATAGGAACAGCAGTCTCAGTGTTCTTTCCTGATCACTTAATTGGAGAACATTCACAAATAGAGATGAGAAACATAATACAAATTATTTTTTACTGTATCTCATTAGTTTAGATAAGGTTTAGTGATAAACATCTTTGGGTATTATTCTTTCTTAACTAAATTCTACTTATCAACTGCTGCTAGACAAAGCAATATCACACTAATTCAAGTCTAAGTCCCAACCTCTAATCCCAAAGAAGCTGAAGTTTAATGATTCTATGAAGACTTATAAAACCTTCTACTATTAACACCTAAAAGGTTATGTACTTTAGTTCAAAAAAAGAATGGAATGTATATGCAGGAATTCAAGCGATACCTGGAATAATGGGCAAATTTGGCCTTGGAATACATAATAAAGCAGACCAAAGGCTAACAGAGTTTTTTCAAGAAACCACCCTGGTCATAGCAAGCATCCTCTTCCAAAAAAAAAAAAAAAAAAAAGGAAAAAAAAAAAAAAGAAGAAGAAGAAAAACAAGACAACTCTACACATGGAGGTCACCAGACAGTCAATGCTGACATCAGACTGATTATATTCTTTGAAGCTGAAGATAGAGAAACACTATACAGTTTGCAAAAACAAGACCTGGAACTGAATGTGAATCATATCATAAGCTTCTTATTGCAAAATTCAGGCTAAAATTGAAGAAAGTAGGGAAAACTACCAGGTCATTCAGGTATAACCTAAATCAGATCCCTTATGATTATGGATTGGAAGTGACAAATGGATTCAAGGGATGATATCTGGTAGACAGAATACTTGAAGAACTATGGACAGAGGTCTGTTAACACTGTCAAATAAACCAAACTCATCCCCAAGGGGAAAAAATTTGAAAGGCAAAGTGGCTGTCTGAAGAGACCTTACAAATAGCTGAGAAAAGAAAAGACGTGAAAGGCAAAAGACCAAAGGAAAGATATATCCATCTGAATGCAGAATTCCAGAGAATAGCATGGAGAAATAGGAAAGCCTTCTTAAGTTAACAATGTAAAGAAATAAAGGAAAATCATAGAATGGGAAAGAGTAGAGAACTCATCAAGAAAATTGGAGATACCGAGGGAACATTTGATGCAGAGATGGGCACAATTAAGGACAGAAACAATATAGACCTAATCGAAGCAGAAGAGATAAAGCATAGGTGACAAGAATACACAGAAGACTGTATAAAAAAAGGTCATAAACTTGGATAACCACAATGTGTGGTCATTCACCTAGAGTCAGACATTCTGGAATGTGAAGTCAAGTGGGCCTGAGGAAGCATTACTATCAGCAAAGCTAGTGGAAGTGATAGAGTTCAAGCTGAGGTACTTAAAATCCTAAAAGATGTTGCTGCCAAACAGCTGCACTCAATATGGTAACAAATTTGGAAAACAACGGTAGCGCCTGCACTGGTAAAGTTTAGTTTTCATTCCAATCCAGAAGAGGAGCAATGCCAAAGAATATTCAAACTATTGAACCATTGCACTCATTTCACATGCTAGCAAAGTAATGCTCAAAATCCTTTGAGCTAAGCTTTGGCAGTATATGAACTGAGAAATTCCAGATGTATAAGCTGGATTTTAAAAAGGCAGAGGAACCAAAAATCAAATCACTAACATCCATTGGATCATAGGAAGAGCAAGAGAATTCCAGAAAAAAAACAAAATCTTCTTCTGCTTCATTGACTACACTAAAGCCTTTGGCTGTCTAGATCACAACAAACTGTGAAAAACTTTTAGAGGTCAGAATACCAGACTACCTAAACTGTCTCCTGAGAAGTTTGTATGCAAGTCAAGAAGCAACAGTTAGATCACAACAAACTGAAAAATTTTTAGAGGTCGGAATACTAGACAACCTAAACTGTCTCTTGAGAAGTTTGTATGCTAGTCAAGAAGCAACAGTTAGAAATGGACTTGGAAAAAGGAACTGGTTCCAAATGGGAAAAGGAGTAGGTCAAGAATGTATATTGTTACCCTGCTCATTTAAATTATATGCAGAGTACATAATGCAAAACAGCAGGCTGAATGAGTCACAAACTGGAATCAAGATTTCCTGGATAAATATCAACAATGTCAGATATGCAAATAATTCCACTTCAATGGCAGAAAGTGAAGAGGAACTAAAGAGCTTCTTGATGAAGGTGAAAGAGGAAAATGGAAAAGCTGGCTTAAAAATCAGCATTCAGTAAACAAAGACCATGACATCTAGTCCCATCACTTCATGACAAATAGATGGGGAAAAATGGAAACAATGACAGCTTTTATTTACCTGGGCTTCAAAATCACTGTGAAGAAGTGAAGGCAGCCAGGAAATAAAAGAAAATTGTTCCTTGTAAGAAAAGCTTTGATAAACATGGACAGCATATTAAAAGTTGGAGAAATCACTTTCCCAAGAAAGTTCTGTATAGTTAAAGCTATGTTTTCTCCATACTCCTGTATGGATGTGTGAGTTGGATCATACAGAAGACTGAGTGCCAAAGAACTGATACTTTGAACTGTGATGATGGAGAAGATTCATGAGAGTCTCGTGGACTTCAAGGAGATCAAACCAGACAATGCTAAAGGAAATCAACCCTGAATATTTATTGGAAGGACTGATGTTGAAGCTGAAACTCTAATAAGTTTGCCACCTGGTGCAAACAGCCAACTCATTGGAAAAGACTCTGATGCTGGGAAAGATTGCAGGCAGAAGGAAAAGGTTATGACAGAGCATGAAATGGTAGGATGGCATCACTGACTCAATGGACATGAGTTGATGTCTAAGTTCTGGGAGATGATGGATAGGGAAGCTCGGCATGTTGCAATTCATAGAGTTGCAAAGAGTCAGAAACCACTTAGGGACTAAACAACAAAAATGAGACAAAGGGCTTCCCCTGGTGGTCCAGTGGGTAAAGACACCGCCTTGCAGTGCAAGGGGCGCCGGTTCGATCCCTGGCCTGGGAAGATCCCACATGCCGTGGAGCGGCTGGACTGATGTGTCCAATTACCGAGCCGGAGCGCTGGAGCGCGTGCGCCCAGAGACAGCGCTCTGCGACGACAGTGGCCACTGCAATGGGACAATGGGAAGCCCACAGGAGCCAGAGAACAAAGACGATGAACATACCGAAATGAAAGACCAATAGAAGTGGCCCGCCTGCTCCCCTCCCTCCCCAACCCGACCCCCGCCCAAAAATAAAAAAAAAATAAAAAATAAAAAAAAAAAATGAGACAAAATTGTGGCTTAGAGGTAAAGAATCTGCCTCCCAACACAGGTTGGATTCCTAGGTTAGAAGTTGCCCTGGAGAAGAAAATGGCCACCCATTTCAGTATTCTTCCTTGGAAAATCTCACAGACAGAGGAACAGGGTGGGCTATAGTCCATAGGTTTCCAAGAGAATCAGAAACAATTTAGCATGGTTAAACAATAACAACACCTAGACAACTATAAACAAGAAATAAACTAGGTATCAGCATGGTCACGTTGATTTGACACATTTTAAACATAAGAAAATTAACTGATTTTTCTTCCCTCCTGTTCTCTGTCATTATGTTTTTTTGTTGCTCCAATAGCCAAGTAGTTGCCAAAGAATACACACTAGCCCCTATTTGCTTCACGTGGAGATTTCCCATAATAGCTTCTTACATAAGTCTGGGAATTCTGGAGATTGAATAGGCATTATTAATAAATATTCTAGGAAAATAAGCATGAAGTAGGACTCTTCTGGGCACAATGGGATTATAATCACCCTAGAGATAAATAACTGAAGGAAGCACTTGTTTTCCTGTGCTCATTAACTAGATCCCTTTCTATACAATTTAGAAAGCAAACAAGAATTGAAAATAATACAATCTAATAAATTAACTTCTCAAAAAAATTCATTGAGATCAAACCGTGCAATCATGTGAAATGAAAGGGAAATTAAAAGGAGATAGAGATTTTTACAGACTGATACAGAAAAGAGAAAATGTAGAAAAAAGCTCAAGTCTTTAAATGGGATAACTTTACACAGCAGCACAAATATAAGAAGAAAGGCCTCTTAAAATGTCCCTTGACACCAATGTTCTTATTTGCCAGAGGGCAGTTTGCCTTGGCAAATGCTTTCTGTGTTCATAAATCTACCACTTCTACAATTTATGCAAAGATTTAAAGAAAGAAAATTACTTTGAACTGATAGAGAAATAAATTTCAAGCTTACAGTTTTCTTTGATTCTTCATTTATTGAGAAGAGTAAAATAGTATTCTATTTGGTAAACACCACTTAAAGAAATACAATACTGCCTCTAAGGCTAAGGAAATAATTATTAATAGATCATGCTAGCAATAGATTAATTTCAGAAGTATGTTATGGTTGTTCATTCCAATGGACATGGGGAACTGAATTTCACTATAAAATGCTTCTTAAGAGAAAGGTAAGAGTGATCTGCAAATACATAACTCCCCACTCAAGCTTGAATATCCTTCAGGGCTCCCTTATGTGAGGAGGTCTGTTACATTCATCATACACAACCTACCCCAGCCCACAATTCTCTCCCTGAATATTTCAGAGGGGAGACAAATACCATAGTCCCTGGCAAGTTCTTTTTTTCTGCCCCCAAATGTTACGATCCCCAGTTTGCAATTTAATCAGTCATTGAATTTGTATGTCCGATACCATACTAGATTTAGTAAAGAAATCAATAAAATCTGAAGCATTCTATTTTCAAAGATCTTACTCCCCAATTTAGGTTACAGAAATAGAATAAGTGAAATAACTGAAGTGTGGTTAAGAGATTAACTCTGTAGTATCAATTGCCCATTGATTCTGAAAAAGGTCTCATACAAAGTGTTGACTTAATTCCAGAAAAGTGGGCAGCCCAAAGAAATAAACAGAAAAAAGTAGGTTATTTCCAGAAAAAAGTAGGTTATTTCCAGTAACTCTGTACCACATAGGGGAAAAGATAAGGCAGAAAAAAACTATCTGGAATCCCCTTTGACTAGAGTTAAGGATAGAGTTTGCTGACTGTGAGAGTGTTAGTTGCTCAGTTGTGTCCAACTATTGGAGACCCTGTGGACTGTAGCCCATCAAGATCCTCTACCCATGGAATTCTCTAGCCAAGAATACTGGAATGGGTAGCCATTCCCTTCTCCCTGGGATCTGCCCCACCCAGGGAGTGAACCCAGGTCTTCTGCATTATAGGCTGATTTGCTTCCATCTGATCCAGTATGTAGATTGCTGAAGAATGATTTAAAGAGAAAAAAGTAATCAGCAAGTACAATGGTAATTGCATTGGACCTTGGCATGCCAGGATTAAACCTTATTTTTAGGTGTGTCTGTGAGGGTGTTTGTTTATATTAGCATTTGAATCAATGAGTTGAATGAAAAAGATTGCCCTCCCTATTGAGGTCTGTCATCATTCAATCCAATGGGGGCCTGATCAGTACTAAAAGGCAGAGAAAGGCGGAATTCCTTTCCTTATCTGACTACTTGAAGTGAAACCCTTTGACTGGAATCAGAGCTCTGAATTCTTAGGTCTAGACTGGACTAGAATTTACACAACTGACTTTCCTGAGTTTACAGATGGCAGATCATGGGACTTTTCAATCTCTGTAGTCATATAAGCCAATTTATTAAATCTGTATCATAATGGCTCTTTTGCTCTGGAGATCATGACAACTCAGATTCTGGAACTGTAAATAGTTCTAAAAGGAAAAAAAAAATGTTTTATGAATTGACTCTAAGGTTTCTGGGATTGGTTTTCTAGTTGATTAAACTTATAGATATTCATGAATCATTTTCAGTTGTAAAGATAAGCCTGATAGTCCATAGCATGAACTGGTGGTAGAGATACTCAAAATATCTGTACTGAATCCTTCTAATTAATGACTTATTAGAGGCCTAGAGCTGAGTGACTGTAAATAAGTCTTAAAAAAAATTTTGAAAGCAAATCAACATAATGAAGTTGGCTGTTTCCTTTTACTATCCCTGGACAAAGTGGTGAAAGAAAAGGAAATGTTCAGGAATTTGAATTCCCAACTTAGGCACCACAAAATAGCTTGAATGTTTCTATGTATACTCTGAAGGAGACCTTTATCAAGATAAGGCAGAAAAAACTATCTGGAATCCTTTGACTAGAGTTAAGGATAGAGTTTGCTGACTGTGAGAGTGTTAGTTGCTCAGTTGTGTCCAACTATTGGAGACCCTGTGGACTGTAGCCCATCAAGATCCTCTACCCATGGAATTCTCTAGCCAAGAATACTGGAATGGGTAGCCATTCCCTTCTCCCTGGGATCTGCCCCACCCAGGGAGTGAACCCAGGTCTTCTGCATTATAGGCTGATTTGCTTCCATCTGATCCAGTATGTAGATTGCTGAAGAATGATTTAAAGAGAAAAAAGTAATCAGCAAGTACAATGGTAATTGCATTGGACCTTGGCATGCCAGGATTAAACCTTATTTTTAGGTGTGTCTGTGAGGGTGTTTGTTTATATTAGCATTTGAATCAATGAGTTGAATGAAAAAGATTGCCCTCCCTATTGAGGTCTGTCATCATTCAATCCAAGGGGGGCCTGATCAGTACTAAAAGGCAGAGAAAGGCGGAATTCCTTTCCTTATCTGACTACTTGAAGTGAAACCCTTTGACTGGAATCAGAGCTCTGAATTCTTAGGTCTAGACTGGACTAGAATTTACACAACTGACTTTCCTGAGTTTACAGATGGCAGATCATGGGACTTTTCAATCTCTGTAGTCATATAAGCCAATTTATTAAATCTGTATCATAATGGCTCTTTTGCTCTGGAGATCATGACAACTCAGATTCTGGAACTGTAAATAGTTCTAAAAGGAAAAAAAAAATGTTTTATGAATTGACTCTAAGGTTTCTGGGATTGGTTTTCTAGTTGATTAAACTTATAGATATTCATGAATCATTTTCAGTTGTAAAGATAAGCCTGATAGTCCATAGCATGAACTGGTGGTAGAGATACTCAAAATATCTGTACTGAATCCTTCTAATTAATGACTTATTAGAGGCCTAGAGCTGAGTGACTGTAAATAAGTCTTAAAAAAAATTTTGAAAGCAAATCAACATAATGAAGTTGGCTGTTTCCTTTTACTATCCCTGGACAAAGTGGTGAAAGAAAAGGAAATGTTCAGGAATTTGAATTCCCAACTTAGGCACCACAAAAATAGCTTGAATGTTTCTATGTATACTCTGAAGGAGACCTTTATCAGCAGCAGCTGTAGAACTAAAATTGCTGAAAATCAAATGTAGAGTCTCACCCTATGACTGGCTAAAGTACAAACTGACCTGAACTCCCTGCATTGTCAGCTGTCCAGTGTTAAAATGAGGCATTGTTTGGGAAAGAATGTGATCCAGTAAGTTTGAATGGGGATTTATGGGAAGATCCTAAGGGGTCCCTAAATTCAGTCCCTTATACTGTGACGAGTCTTTCTTGCTGAGTGACAGAGACCTCCACAACCTCAGTGGAAGTGACCTCCACACACTTGGGGGTTTCAACAATCCCTATCCCAGGTATAGGTGTCTTTCTTCTGATGCCTGAGGGGATTCACCCTGCATTGCCTGAGGAAACTGTAGTGATGTCCCCTGATAAACTGGCTGTGTAATAAAACAGTGCTGACTCCTCTCAGGACCTACTTCCACCACACTTCCTTGTTTCCAGATCTATAATTAGACTTAAGTACCAACAGGCCTCTAAAGATGAGGTGAAAATTTTGATGCAAGAAGAGGTATGCTGCTCTCTGAAAAAGCTTATTGAGTTTTCTGATCTATGCAAATAGACATTCAGGAACATATGTAGAAATGGCTACTAAGAGAGTGAAATAGTGAAAATAACATAATTTTGGATCAGGCTCACTAATGTGAAGTCATCACAGACTGCATTTACTGTTACAGCTCAGGAATTAGAAAGGACTCTAAAAGTTTCCTTGGTTGACTAAAACATGAACCAAAAGATGGCTGACAATGAGTAAATTTGAAATTCCAGAATTGTGCCTATTTAATATAGAAAAAGGGATTGAAATGGTTAGGAAGACTGGAATGATAGAGTGGATTCTCCATTTAAGACATACCTACCCTAAGAAGGTCTAGAAGGCACACTTCTCACCAATGTTTGAGAAATGAATTTGTTAGGGGAGCCCCAACTGAATTTTTGGACCCCCGCAAAAAATGTTGGCTGTTTCCTTTTACTATCCCTGGACAAAGAGGTGAAAGAAAAGGAAATGTTCAGGAATTTGAATTCCCAACTTAGGCACCACAAAAATAGCTTGAATGTTTCTATGTATACTCTGAAGGAGACCTTTATCAGCAGCAGCTGTAGAACTAAAATTGCTGAAAATCAAATGTAGAGTCTCACCCTATGACTGGCTAAAGTACAAACTGACCTGAACTCCCTGCATTGTCAGCTGTCCAGTGTTAAAATGAGGCATTGTTTGGGAAAGAATGTGATCCAGTAAGTTTGAATGGGGATTTATGGGAAGATCCTAAGGGGTCCCTAAATTCAGTCCCTTATACTGTGACGAGTCTTTCTTGCTGAGTGACAGAGACCTCCACAACCTCAGTGGAAGTGACCTCCACACACTTGGGGGTTTCAACAATCCCTATCCCAGGTATAGGTGTCTTTCTTCTGATGCCTGAGGGGATTCACCCTGCATTGCCTGAGGAAACTGTAGTGATGTCCCCTGATAAACTGGCTGTGTAATAAAACAGTGCTGACTCCTCTCAGGACCTACTTCCACCACACTTCCTTGTTTCCAGATCTATAATTAGACTTAAGTACCAACAGGCCTCTAAAGATGAGGTGAAAATTTTGATGCAAGAAGAGGTATGCTGCTCTCTGAAAAAGCTTATTGAGTTTTCTGATCTATGCAAATAGACATTCAGGAACATATGTAGAAATGGCTACTAAGAGAGTGAAATAGTGAAAATAACATAATTTTGGATCAGGCTCACTAATGTGAAGTCATCACAGACTGCATTTACTGTTACAGCTCAGGAATTAGAAAGGACTCTAAAAGTTTCCTTGGTTGACTAAAACATGAACCAAAAGATGGCTGACAATGAGTAAATTTGAAATTCCAGAATTGTGCCTATTTAATATAGAAAAAGGGATTGAAATGGTTAGGAAGACTGGAATGATAGAGTGGATTCTCCATTTAAGACATACCTACCCTAAGAAGGTCTAGAAGGCACACTTCTCACCAATGTTTGAGAAATGAATTTGTTAGGGGAGCACCAGCATACTTGAAGTTTTCTGTGATCTCCCTTCTCTGCAGTCCAGTCTTCTTTTATCTTTTTTTAAAAAAATTTTTGGCCTCTTTTTGTTGTTTTTTTATTTATTTATTTTCATCTGTCTTTATTCTTTGGCCTGTGTGGGCCCCGCATTGCAGGGGCCTCTCTCATTACAGAGCACTGTCTCCAGGCACACGCACTCCAGAGGCTGGCTTGTAATTGGACACACAGGTCCAGCCACTCTGCAGTAAGTGGGATCCTCCCCAGCCAGGGATTGAACTGGTGCCCCTTGCACTGCAAGGCAGACTCTTTACTCACTGGACCACCAGGGAAGCCCTGCAGTTCAGATTTCACAAGGGAAGTTGTTGCTGAATTCAGAAAACTAAATGCAATGGAAGAAAGTGGATCCAAAGGTACCAGGGTCCATGTGGAAAGGCTCAACTGCCAAAGGCAACATGAGTGAGGTTAACAGACAGCAGAGTCAAAGCACCATTGTGCCAACTAATGTTCACTATATTATTTCTAAAAGTGAAGTAGATAGAAAGCTACTAAATTTTTGCTTGATGTGTATAAGCAGAAATGTTGTAAGTCAAGGGCACAAAAATCTAACCTGAGTCAAAAAAAAAAGGAAAAGAAAATTACCTCATTCAATGTCCAGATTCGAGCCAGTTTACAGACTCAGAACCCCTGAAAGAAGGGGAAACCAAGTTCCCATATGAATCATCATACCACATGAAATCAACTAAGGAAATAAAAATTTCATACTGCCTATCTTTCTCTCATCTTTTTCCAAAGCAAGATATGGTTTAAAGAGATGTGTCTGGGGACCAAGCTGACAATGAGTAGACTTGTGATGGTTAATTTTATGTATTAACTGGGCCACTGGTCTGTTCAGATTAAACACTATTTCTGAGTACATCTGTGAGGGTGTTTCCAGATGAGGTTAGCATTTGAATCAATGGACTGAGTAAAGCAGATGCCTAATGTGAAGTCATCACAGACTGCATTTACTGTTACAGCTCAGGAATTAGAAAGGACTCTAAAAGTTTCCTTGGTTGACTAAAACATGAACCAAAAGATGGCTGACAATGAGTAAATTTGAAATTCCAGAATTGTGCCTATTTAATATAGAAAAAGGGATTGAAATGGTTAGGAAGACTGGAATGATAGAGTGGATTCTCCATTTAAGACATACCTACCCTAAGAAGGTCTAGAAGGCACACTTCTCACCAATGTTTGAGAAATGAATTTGTTAGGGGAGCACCAGCATACTTGAAGTTTTCTGTGATCTCCCTTCTCTGCAGTCCAGTCTTCTTTTATCTTTTTTTAAAAAAATTTTTGGCCTCTTTTTGTTGTTTTTTGTATTTATTTATTTTCATCTGTCTTTATTCTTTGGCCTGTGTGGGCCCCGCATTGCAGGGGCCTCTCTCATTACAGAGCACTGTCTCCAGGCACACGCACTCCAGAGGCTGGCTTGTAATTGGACACACAGGTCCAGCCACTCTGCAGTAAGTGGGATCCTCCCCAGCCAGGGATTGAACTGGTGCCCCTTGCACTGCAAGGCAGACTCTTTACTCACTGGACCACCAGGGAAGCCCTGCAGTTCAGATTTCACAAGGGAAGTTGTTGCTGAATTCAGAAAACTAAATGCAATGGAAGAAAGTGGATCCAAAGGTACCAGGGTCCATGTGGAAAGGCTCAACTGCCAAAGGCAACATGAGTGAGGTTAACAGACAGCAGAGTCAAAGCACCATTGTGCCAACTAATGTTCACTATATTATTTCTAAAAGTGAAGTAGATAGAAAGCTACTAAATTTTTGCTTGATGTGTATAAGCAGAAATGTTGTAAGTCAAGGGCACAAAAATCTAACCTGAGTCAAAAAAAAAAGGAAAAGAAAATTACCTCATTCAATGTCCAGATTCGAGCCAGTTTACAGACTCAGAACCCCTGAAAGAAGGGGAAACCAAGTTCCCATATGAATCATCATACCACATGAAATCAACTAAGGAAATAAAAATTTCATACTGCCTATCTTTCTCTCATCTTTTTCCAAAGCAAGATATGGTTTAAAGAGATGTGTCTGGGGACCAAGCTGACAATGAGTAGACTTGTGATGGTTAATTTTATGTATTAACTGGGCCACTGGTCTGTTCAGATTAAACACTATTTCTGAGTACATCTGTGAGGGTGTTTCCAGATGAGGTTAGCATTTGAATCAATGGACTGAGTAAAGCAGATGCCTACCTCCCCCAAATGGGTTGGCATTACCCAATCTGTTGAAAGCCTGAACAGAACAAATGACAGAGGCAGAAAGAATGTGCTCTCTCTGCCTGACTGAGCGAATATTATTCTCTTACCATTTGCCTGGGACTTATATCGTTGGTCCTTCTGATTCTTGGGCCCTCAAACTTGGACTGGAATTTACACCATTCACTTTCCTGGATTTCCAGCTTGCAGATAACAAGAATTCCCAGACTTCATAGTCAAAGGAGCCAATACCTCATGAGAAAAAAATCTCATTCTAAGTACATCTTATTAATTCTATTCCTCTAGGGAGCCCAAACAATAAAAAAGTCAAAGTCAAGAAAAAAAAAAAAAAACTCTTATGGTATAATAAATTGTTACTATGTGTTTTTTTTTTTTTTTTGGTGGCGGGGAGGTGGAGAGGGAGGGAAGCAGGCGGGCCACTTCTATTGGTCTTTCATTTGTCTATTTTCATCCATCTTTGTTCTTTGGCCCCTGTGGGCCTCCCATCACAGTGGCCTCTGTTGTCACAGAGCACCCGCTCTGGGCGCATGTGCTCCAGAGCCCGGGCTCGGTAATTGGACACACCGGTCCAGCCCCACTGCGGCAAGTGGGATCTTCCCAGGCCAGGGATCAAACCGGCGCCCCTTGCACTGCAAGGCGGTGTCCTTACCCACTGGACCACCAGGGAAACCCACTATGTGTTGTTAAAATATATATAAGAATAATTAGCAATATGAGAAATGATCCTGATATATGTTATAGCAGATTAAATATCATATATTTTGTAATTTTAGATAAATGTTAGGATTCATCTCTTTCTAGGGTAAGTGCTTTGAGTTCCAATTCTGAATCTCTACTAATTATTTTGAATTTTTAGCACTTAAATAAAATTTTAATTTTTATCAATAATATATATATAACTCTATTAAAGATATATGTATGCCATATATATTCCTGTCCCAACTCCATTCCTCTCCATACTTGTTCTACCAAAGGAATTTATCTTAGGATTTGAACTAATTAGCATTGTTAGTTTTAGTGTTTGGTTATATATCTCAAAATAATATACTAATTAAACTTTCTTTTAAAAGTTTATATTTATCTATTTAGCTTCTAGCAGGGAAAAGAAGAATTTAGCTCCTTACATCAAATACCAAATTAGAAGATCTCTTTATTCCATTTATACAATATATTTATAATACTACTTTGTAAAGTTAATGATAATTTATTGAACTATACAGATAAGGTTACTATACCACAACATATATAAGATATAATATCAGTATATATGCTTTTTTATATATGCTTTCTTTTTTTTGTATTTGATTGCATCTTATTTCTTTTTTATGGATGAGCAGTATACTTCAACTCTGTAAGAATATAATTTCTCACATTTTTTTTTTTTTTGTGCTTCATGGAAATTTACTTTTGCACTATTTTATTTGTTTTGCGGTTATTCATGATAGAAGTTTCCTCTAAGTTATTAACAGGATGACCAATGATGGACTTTTATTTCATATGTCAAAAGTGAGATATCAAAGTATGTACATAGTAAATGTGTGGAGACTGGTCAAGCTCACTACGGGGTAAGTGTGTGGGGATTTTACTGTTTCCCTGAGGGGTCTTCATGTATCTGTCTTCAGAAACTTTTTATTTTAAAAGAGCAGGCTTCATATAGAAGAGCAGGTATTTTGGTGTCTTTCTTGAGGTCTGTAAGCATGAATGCTAGCCCTGTGGAAACGTAGTAGAGGAAAACAATAGGCCTTGCTGTTTTATGTAAGATCATCATTTAATTCTCTTTCCCTCAGCTCTGTTTGATGCTCATAAACCCTGAGACTGTCTGATTGATCATTTTCAGACATATATTCAGTCTTATAAAAAGACTGAAAAGTGGATAGTCATTTGATTGATATGAGACCATATAAAGTATATGGAGGTCTAATGTACCTCTTTACAAAATATTATCTGTTTATTCTATGTTTGGTCCTAGAATTGAAGAACAACTGGTTAAACAAACAAGCTCAGTCATCTTCAGATCCAAGCCAAATATGGATTCTAGAATTCTGGAACTGACTGCTCCTAGGATCTCTTACCAGTCCTTTCCCTCTGGGACACAAGCTACTCAGGATTCCTTGATTCAATCCCTGCTTCTATAAGATTGAATACATTTAACAGAGTTTTCTTTCAAAAGCTTAAAAATGCATCTCCTTTCTATCTCAGGGCTAGCAAAGACACATGAATGGGGCCACAGGGGAAAGACTGAATTCTTGGCTAGGAGTTTTGCTCCTTGTTTTAGTGTGATGAACCATTGAACCATTACCATATCCACTAATTTTTTTTTTTTTAATCCAAGGTCTTCTCTTGTAATAACATATTCATTCTGAACAAGAAGCTCATCAGAGTTCCTGAGGCTATCTTGAATTCTCCAACTATTAATCATATTGATTCTGAATGTTTGCTTGCAGTGCAAACATGTGGGTTCAACTTCCTCAGTCAACAATTCATGGAAATTTACTTTTGCACTATTTTATTTGTTTTGTTATTCATGATAGAAGTTTCCTCTAAGTTATTAACAGGATGACCAATGATGGACTTTTATTTCATATGTCAAAAGTGAGATATCAAAGTATGTACATAGTAAATGTGTGGAGACTGGTCAAGCTCACTACGGGGTAAGTGTGTGGGATTTTACTGTTTCCCTGAGGGGTCTTCATGTATCTGTCTTCAGAAACTTTTTATTTTAAAAGAGCAGGCTTCATATAGAAGAGCAGGTATTTTGGTGTCTTTCTTGAGGTCTGTAAGCATGAATGCTAGCCCTGTGGAAACGTAGTAGAGGAAAACAATAGGCCTTGCTGTTTTATGTAAGATCATCATTTAATTCTCTTTCCCTCAGCTCTGTTTGATGCTCATAAACCCTGAGACTGTCTGATTGATCATTTTCAGACATATATTCAGTCTTATAAAAAGACTGAAAAGTGGATAGTCATTTGATTGATATGAGACCATATAAAGTATATGGAGGTCTAATGTACCTCTTTACAAAATATTATCTGTTTATTCTATGTTTGGTCCTAGAATTGAAGAACAACTGGTTAAACAAACAAGCTCAGTCATCTTCAGATCCAAGCCAAATATGGATTCTAGAATTCTGGAACTGACTGCTCCTAGGATCTCTTACCAGTCCTTTCCCTCTGGGACACAAGCTACTCAGGATTCCTTGATTCAATCCCTGCTTCTATAAGATTGAATACATTTAACAGAGTTTTCTTTCAAAAGCTTAAAAATGCATCTCCTTTCTATCTCAGGGCTAGCAAAGACACATGAATGGGGCCACAGGGGAAAGACTGAATTCTTGGCTAGGAGTTTTGCTCCTTGTTTTAGTGTGATGAACCATTGAACCATTACCATATCCACTAATTTTTTTTTTTTTAATCCAAGGTCTTCTCTTGTAATAACATATTCATTCTGAACAAGAAGCTCATCAGAGTTCCTGAGGCTATCTTGAATTCTCCAACTATTAATCATATTGATTCTGAATGTTTGCTTGCAGTGCAAACATGTGGGTTCCAGCTTCCCTCAGTCAACAAAATCAGATACCCCTTGATGATCTATTTTTCGTATCCCAAGCTTCCTTAATATTCCTTTCAACAATCATCCTTCCCACATGTTCTTCATTCTCATGGGTTTTGACAATTTTTTAAAAATTTAGCATACATTTGTGGAGGTTGTTTTTTGTATTAAAATTATTTTTATTTAATACAACAGAGCTAAACTCAAAGCACTTACCAACATTATTACTTCTAACAACAACTTTTTATTTTATATAATTATTTTTACTTTACTTTTACAGAGTTTCGTTGTTTATAGCTATACATAAATCTAAATCAGTCATAGGTATACCCTTGATCCCTCCCACCTGAATCCCCTCCCAGTTCCTCCCTGTCCCACCCCTCCAGGTTGGATTAATAAGAGACCTGATTTGCTTTCCTACCTGAAACAACACAAAAAAGATTAAAATACATGGAAAAAATATTTTTGAGACACCGGATATAAAAGGCAGTGATCATCAAGAGATGGAGCCCTGGGATTGATCCAGTTCACTGCCTTGAGACTTTCTAAGTTGTGACATGTGGAGAAAAGAGGAATACAAATTTCGCCAGCAAATTCTGAAGTCAAGAATCCCAGGATCTCAAAGTGGCTTGAGAACACAGAGGAGAGAGCTCTAGAACTCTGGATATGGGGGTGAAGTCCTTTTCCATATTCACCTGAATACACATACATGTGAGGCAACTACTTAAAGTTGAGAAAAGAGTCACCTAAAAAGATAAGAGGAAACAGTGCTTTGCCGTCATACAAGGCTAGCAAGAGAGCCTGTTCTTACCAATTTTACCAGAAAAATCTCGTAATTCATAGGATATTGAATGGAGCACAGAAAAAGGTTTTTTTTTTTTTTTTGGTCAATGGTGATAACTGATCCTAGATTGAGGTCATACTAATAAATCTCAAAAACAACACCTGAAAGAATCCAACTGTTTACAAGCAATTTAATTGCATCCCAGGGGAAAGCTAAAGAATTTTATAATGATACCAAAATATGGAAAATTGGCCAAACTAAAAGTACCAGTAAAATATCATCAGTAATGCAAAAAGTTGAAAAGTATGACCTAAAATTAGAGGGGAAAATTCAATCCATCAAAATTAACATGAACTCACACAAGTATTAGAATTAGCAGATGTCTATATTAAAACTGTATATTCCATAATTTCAAAAATTTAAGTTCAGAGGCATTATATGAATATGTTTTAAAGTATAAAAGAAAGAGACAGAGGGCCAAATTATACTTCTAGAGTTAAAAACTATAAAATATGAGATAAAAATTACATTAGATGTATTTATTGCCTTATTAGACATTACAGAAGGTTAGCAAATTTGAGGGCAGAGAAAAATAAAGTTGATAGTTTCCAAAATAAAACAAAGGATACTTTTAAAAAATGGCTAGAGAATCGGCAACTTAGCTTCCAGAGCTCTGAAACACATGTAATTACAGTATCCAAAGGAGAGTAGAGAAGAATAGATAAAATGGAAGAAAGAGTGGCCTCAAATGTTTCAAATTTGATGAGAACTATAAATCACAAAAACACACAACAAACCTCAAACACATAACAAATAAAAACTTTGCCTAAAACAAATAAAGATACTTGAACATCATAATCCAATTCCTCAAAATCAGTAATAAACAAAGCATTTTAATTCAGTACAGAGAAGAAAACATTGTAAACATAGGAACAAAGATGAAGATGTCAGCAGATTTTGTTGAAAATACTAATAAAACAGATGAAAAGACAATAGATAGCATAGTTAAAGTATTGAAAGGAGAAGAAGCAAAAAAAGAAAAAAAAGGCAGTTAACCTAGAATTCTATGCCCAGGGAAATTTCATTCTAAATAGAAGCCATGCTAAAAGGACTTTGCCACCAGGAGACCTGCACAACTGAAAGTATTTTTTTAAGTCCATTCAGAAATAAAATGACACCAAATGAAAACCTGAATCTATGTAAAGAAATGAAGAACACACAATATGGTAGCTACTTAGTTTATTTTATATCAATTATATCTCAAATAAGCTTTAAAAATTTTTGCCACTTTGCTGCTATATCTATTACTGGGGGAGTAGGGAGGGGGAACCCTTTCTGTGACCCAAGAAATGGGCACTTGTCTAACATTCAGAAATGAATTTTCCAAAATAGACATACCTAATGACAAAATAAAAGACCATTGGAAGTGGAGGCTTCAGTGGAGACAACTGGGAAAGGGAAATCCAGAACTGCTCTTCCACTTAGCTCATAGTCTCCAATTTTATTTCAGTAAGGTTGAATTTCAGGGTTATCTCTGGCTAATCATATTTTTTGAGGCCATATTTGGTCAGACTCAGGATTCATCCTGGTGGTCCATACATCTCTCAGCCAAGATGAATTCCAGTAAGAAGGTTTCTAGAAGGTAAGCAGGACATATTATTGGTTGGGGTGTCCTTTTTCTTCAGCTTTCCTGAATTCTTTTGGGCAGGTACTTGTTTGTTCCATTTTCCTTATCAATACTTCCTGCTGTGAGATAACCTATGCAAGTGATGAATATTGTGCCTGGCCAGGGCGAGAGGTTTTGGTCAATGATTCTCTAACACATCTATCACAATGATCAACAATTAAAATAAAATCAGACCATATAAAGTACTAGAGAAGATATAGAGCAGCTGAAACTCTTCTACACTGCTAGTTGGAGTGTACACTGGTATAGTCACTTTGGAAAACAGGCAGTCACTTGTGAAGATAATTATGCATTAACGAGTCTCCATGGTGGCTCAAATGGTAAAGAATCTGCCTGTAATGTGAGAGACATGGGTTTGATCACTGGGTCAGGAAGATCCCCTGGAGAAGGAAATGGCTAGCTATTTCAGTATTCTTGCCTTGAAAATTCTATGGATAGAAGAATCTGATGAGCTACAGTCCATGGGGTTACTGAGTCAGACACGACTGAACTACTAACAGTTTCATGCATTTATTAAATATCCCAGTAATTGTACTTTAAAATATTCACCTAAAGAAAACGTGAACCTTTATTAATCCTCAAACCTATACACACGTTTTAGCAACTTACTCACAATCATCAAAACTAGAAATCACTCAATGCCCCTGAATCAATTAATGGATAAAGTGCAATATTACTCAGCAAGAAGAAAAACAGTACTTATGTACCAAACAACATGAATAAATCACAAAAACATTATGCAAAATAGAAGCAACTGGGCAGAGAAGATTATATATGATTCCACTTATGTAGTATTTTGGAAAAGGCTACGTTATAGAAATAGTATAGTTCAGTGGTTGGAGGGAGAAACCAACTTTAAAGTTCAGCATGATGTCATTTTAAGGAGTGATGAAACAGTTCTCTATTGAGTATGGTGATGATTATATATCTCTATGCATTTTTAAAACTCACAGAAGTTTGAATTTTACAAAAGTATATTTTAACTGTGTGTTAAAATACCATCAAAAATATGTTGTGCCAGTAATCCAGTAAGAAGGTTTCTAGAAGGTAAGCAGGACATATTATTGGTTGGGGTGTCCTTTTCTTCAGCTTTCCTGAATTCTTTTGGGCAGGTACTTGTTTGTTCCATTTTCCTTATCAATACTTCCTGCTGTGAGATAACCTATGCAAGTGATGAATATTGTGCCTGGCCAGGGCGAGAGGTTTTGGTCAATGATTCTCTAACACATCTATCACAATGATCAACAATTAAAATAAAATCAGACCATATAAAGTACTAGAGAAGATATAGAGCAGCTGAAACTCTTCTACACTGCTAGTTGGAGTGTACACTGGTATAGTCACTTTGGAAAACAGGCAGTCACTTGTGAAGATAATTATGCACTTAACGAGTCTCCATGGTGGCTCAAATGGTAAAGAATCTGCCTGTAATGTGAGAGACATGGGTTTGATCACTGGGTCAGGAAGATCCCCTGGAGAAGGAAATGGCTAGCTATTTCAGTATTCTTGCCTTGAAAATTCTATGGATAGAAGAATCTGATGAGCTACAGTCCATGGGGTTACTGAGTCAGACACGACTGAACTACTAACAGTTTCATGCATTTATTAAATATCCCAGTAATTGTACTTTAAAATATTCACCTAAAGAAAACGTGAACCTTTATTAATCCTCAAACCTATACACACGTTTTAGCAACTTACTCACAATCATCAAAACTAGAAATCACTCAATGCCCCTGAATCAATTAATGGATAAAGTGCAATATTACTCAGCAAGAAGAAAAACAGTACTTATGTACCAAACAACATGAATAAATCACAAAAACATTATGCAAAATAGAAGCAACTGGGCAGAGAAGATTATATATGATTCCACTTATGTAGTATTTTGGAAAAGGCTACGTTATAGAAATAGTATAGTTCAGTGGTTGGAGGGAGAAACCAACTTTAAAGTTCAGCATGATGTCATTTTAAGGAGTGATGAAACAGTTCTCTATTGAGTATGGTGATGATTATATATCTCTATGCATTTTTAAAACTCACAGAAGTTTGAATTTTACAAAAGTATATTTTAACTGTGTGTTAAAATACCATCAAAAATATGTTGTGCCAGAAATAAATATTCTATAGTTCTCTCAGATAATTGACCTAATGTATCACAGGGGAAAGTAAGTAGGTCACATTATCTAATATACACTATCACCTGCTAGTGCCTATGTACAAAATATAACTGAATGAAATAAAATTGAGGCAGCAAGACAAGCTAGGTACATATGTGGCAAGCAAATGTGAAATGTTAGAAGGCTGAATATCACCAACAATCCCTTCAATAGAAAAGGTCCAGGAAAAATCTAAGCAATAGCTTTTTGAAAAATTACTATACGCGTTGTAAGGAATAAATGATAAGTGTAATTTATAAAATATTTAATTCAGTTTGAAGTTTGCACCATCATCCCTGTGCTTAAAATACAGAAGAAAGTCATAGGTGAAAACTGATAAAATTTTTTAACACAAATTGATAAACCTAAGTTACAACATATTCTTCTTGTATGTGATATACATCATAGAAGTGTGATATGTTTTTCTCTCATGTACCTGCAATTCATACTGTATTTTCATATCATAGGGATTTACTAGACAAGGGAACACAGGATACAAGGCATTTTTCATATAGTGATACAAAGAAGTGAACTCTTAAATCCCCAATTTGTTTTCAAGGTTTGTATAAGGTACTTTAGAGAGAGCATTTGATGGATATTTGTTAGAATTTAGAACAAAGCTTCTGTTATTCTTCTTTAACTTTTGTATTAATGTGGTAGAAAATTAATGAGGGATTATTGTCACTGATCAGTATAAGATTGGTGTCTAGAGCCTTCTGTTATTTTAGTTCAGCATTAAAAAATGTCAAAAACATTATGCAAAATAGAAGCAACTGGGCAGAGAAGATTATATATGATTCCACTTATGTAGTATTTTGGAAAAGGCTACGTTATAGAAATAGTATAGTTCAGTGGTTGGAGGGAGAAACCAACTTTAAAGTTCAGCATGATGTCATTTTAAGGAGTGATGAAACAGTTCTCTATTGAGTATGGTGATGATTATATATCTCTATGCATTTTTAAAACTCACAGAAGTTTGAATTTTACAAAAGTATATTTTAACTGTGTGTTAAAATACCATCAAAAATATGTTGTGCCAGAAATAAATATTCTATAGTTCTCTCAGATAATTGACCTAATGTATCACAGGGGAAAGTAAGTAGGTCACATTATCTAATATACACTATCACCTGCTAGTGCCTATGTACAAAATATAACTGAATGAAATAAAATTGAGGCAGCAAGACAAGCTAGGTACATATGTGGCAAGCAAATGTGAAATGTTAGAAGGCTGAATATCACCAACAATCCCTTCAATAGAAAAGGTCCAGGAAAAATCTAAGCAATAGCTTTTTGAAAAATTACTATACGCGTTGTAAGGAATAAATGATAAGTGTAATTTATAAAATATTTAATTCAGTTTGAAGTTTGCACCATCATCCCTGTGCTTAAA
This sequence comes from Tragulus kanchil, assembly GCA_022376925.1. Lineage (NCBI taxonomy): Eukaryota > Metazoa > Chordata > Mammalia > Artiodactyla > Tragulidae > Tragulus > Tragulus kanchil. The sequence continues at coordinate 44,668,603 of JAIOJX010000003.1, read as the reverse complement.
ATACAGAAGAAAGTCATAGGTGAAAACTGATAAAATTTTTTAACACAAATTGATAAACCTAAGTTACAACATATTCTTCTTGTATGTGATATACATCATAGAAGTGTGATATGTTTTTCTCTCATGTACCTGCAATTCATACTGTATTTTCATATCATAGGGATTTACTAGACAAGGGAACACAGGATACAAGGCATTTTTCATATAGTGATACAAAGAAGTGAACTCTTAAATCCCCAATTTGTTTTCAAGGTTTGTATAAGGTACTTTAGAGAGAGCATTTGATGGATATTTGTTAGAATTTAGAACAAAGCTTCTGTTATTCTTCTTTTAACTTTTGTATTAATGTGGTAGAAAATTAATGAGGGATTATTGTCACTGATCAGTATAAGATTGGTGTCTAGATGGTTATTAATTATCCATCAAAATATTAAATCTGAATTTATTTTAAAGTCCTTCACTTATATATGTGTTTCATTAAGACAAGAGTTCTTATATTAACCACACAGGGGTGAAAGGGCATATCTAAATGTTTTAAAAAACTTTTCTGAAAAACACAAAGTTTTAAAATCATTTTCTCACTTTAATTTCCTTTTAGTTCTCACAATGTATTTCCATGAATATGTGACCTGAAAGGTCAATAGCTTACCAAATGATTTTTATTTACTTTGTTTGTCTTTTTGTATGTTACATTCAATTTCTCAGATTATTTTTTTTAGAATATAACTCTTTGAAAATAATTTATATCTAATCACCTGTAGTGTTTTATGGTTTTTGCAGGGGACCCATTTTCCTCTTTATGACATAAGAAAGGTTCCACTGAATGTTCAATAACTGCTGATAAATAGAAAACTATCATTATCTCTAGAAAAAATATATGAAAAATATATGTACACAATATATAATCAGATCAAAATATGCATGTATACAAATTATACACATAATTTGAAAATAATGCCTTTAGTTTTGCAATGGGAAAACTGATTCCCAATAAAATGTACTACTTTGCTTAAGAACAGAGTTTGTGGAAAATTTAGAGTTCAAATCCACTTCCACAGTACCATGTTATCTTCTTAATCAGATACTTTACATTGGCATATGTCACATAGTGGTTAGGAGAATAGATTTTGAAGCAAGACTACCTCTTTTTGAATTCCAATTTGATATCTTATGAGTTCCAGGAATCTTTTCCTCACAGTTCTCAATGTCTCATCCATGAAATAGTGGCAATATTAATTCCTCCTTCATAGGATTGTTGATAGGATTAAATGTCTTCATAGAAGAGAACTGGGCATAAAGAACGTGTTCAATACATCTCAGCTATTTATTTTATGAGCACTGACTTCAGCAAATAATTTTTAGATAGGCACATGTTTGGACTTCTGTTGTTTGAAACTGAGTCACAGTTGAAATGTCATCTGAGACACATCACCATGTAGACTTGTGTGTGAAACTGCATTTCCTTTCTACAAGAGTAAAATACATAGATAAATGCAAATAAGTTATTTTTACACTCTAAAAAAGGTGAATGTTTGGTCTCAATATGCTTTTTCAATCAATAGGGGAAATGATGTTGTCTGGGTAAAGCAAAGTGCTGGCTATTTGATTCACAAATTCTTTGTTAGATTGGTTTTCATCATTTTGGACTTTCTTTAAATCACTTACAAACTACATTTTTCTTTTGCCTCTTTTTGTTATTGTTTCCAGGACAGTAAATGGGGAAAGGAAAAGTTTCCAATGGCAACATTTGCTCCTTTATCACAGTACCAAGATCTTAGGGCTAGCAGTAAAAGCTTTATAAGCTGACTAACAGAGGAGGGAAGAGAAATCGAAAGGTTTAGAATGGGAGCATTCTGCCTTCATTTCATAGGGTGACTCTAAGGAAGAATGGAACCACAAGATTCTGTCCCCCCTTCAACTAAAGGTCAAACAGTTATGCCAATCACATTCATTGTGTTCTGCAAAGCTAGGTTTTGTCTGTGTTCACAAGTGTAGATTTCCCTTATGCTAATCATCTCATAGAATCTAGCAGGCTGATTTTCTTTTACTGACGATTAGTTTGTGATCAGTTGCATCTGTGTTATGGAGATCTGAAGCCAATGTGGTACAAGTCAAATATCAAGAAACTTCTATTAATACATTTTTTATATGAATTTAATCTTTTGCATGCAATTGATGGCATTATCACTGTTATTATTCATATAGTAGTTAATTATATAACTACTGGAAGATGTTTCAGGTAGGAAGCAATAACGTGACAATCAGGCATTCACCAAGTTAGATTTGTCCTTGTGGATGGACATTGTAGAGTCTTGTATTGTTTTCTTTTTTTTTTTTTAATGCTCTGTATCATTTGTTGGAGTTCAGAGGAATTAGCTAGAACACACAGTGTAGAAAAATTCAGTGAAAATTGTTTGTGGTTGAGTATGTCAGCAATCCATGATATTGCTAGGAAAATTGATTCTTAAAGCTGTAAGTGATATTGTTGAGAAGGCCTGCAGGGAATACATAAATATGAGAACTTCACATAACCTACATTGTACAAAAGTAAACTCGATGGTAGTAAACTTTGTGTTCTCTTTCTTTGAAGAGAAAGTGGTATCTTCAACAGAAATTGTACTTTCACTCTGATAGCAAATGCTTAGCAGCTGAAGAATTACATAGTTACTAATAGATATTTGTAGAAATTATTTTCTATGAATGATTTAAATTTTCTTGTTTTAGTTAATATTTTCTTTTTTTTTACTAGCTAATTTCTCATAAATCTGTGGGGGAAGGGGGAGAAGAATTCATTCTTTGCCTGTCCTCAGTTCTCTCCCATTTTAAAATTAAGTTTTATTCATTCAGGAGTTTTAAATAGAAAACAATTTCTACCTTTGATGGAAAAAGACATTGTCACAGACCTGTGGAAATGCAGCTTCAATAGGATCCCTGCTCAAGAGAAGCCCAAATAACTATAGGTTGTCTCAACTGGGGTCAGTGCAGCATCTGCTTTCCCATGTAATCATGCATTTAATTTCTCCAGCTTTGAGGTTCATAGTAAATAGAATTTGAAAAAAGTGGGCGGAAAAATTTGACATTAGTTTTATTTGGATTGAATCCAAATAAACAGGAGTTGTGAAATGTTTGGAACTTTTAAAATAATCAATAAGATATGATGACTGTCAAAGATGTATAATTTATACATAATGAAAAAGGAAAGAGTACATCGGCAAAAATCTACTTACTAGCCAAACTCATTTCAGTCCCGATTTTTTAGAAATATAAAAAAAAAAAAAAATCATCTAGTGCCATCTCAGTTCTGAAGTTCAGGGTATTTAAAAAAAGATGTTAAAATTTTGATATATGATTTGGGTCTATAGAAGGGTAAATAGCTGAAATTACCTATTCAAATAATTATACATCTAAATAAGGAAGTTATTTTGCAACATAGAAGCAACTAACCTGGATATAATTATTCTCTATAATATTGTTATATGTGAATCACAGCTCTCACATAGCATAAAGAGTCAAAATATCCTTTGCCAACTGAGTTTCCATAATACTGGATACCATCAATATATTCTCAGAAATTGTTTAGTATTTTTGTTTGTTTAAGGAATAGAAGTACAGTTGATGAACAATATTATATTAGTTTCAGATTAGAACTAGTGATTTAGTATTTTTGTATTAATAGATTATATTCCATTTAAAGTTATTATAAAATATTGACTAAATTTCCTATGCTATATATTATATCTTTATAGTTTATATATTTTGTGTATAATAGTTTATACTTCTTAATTCCCTACCACTATATTACCCTCCCTCCTTTCCTATCACCACTGGTAACCAGAGTTTGCTTTCTGTGTCTCTTAGTGTTTTTCTATTTTATCTATATATATTCATTTTATTCTTAGAATCATATATAAGTGTTAACATGCAATGTTTGTCTTTGACTTATTTCACTAAATATAATACCTTTTAGGTCTATTCATATTGTTACAAATGGCAGAATGCTATTCCTTTTCATGGTTAAGTAATATTCCATTGTGTATATATCCAATGTCTTTTCACATTAATTTGTTGATGGATACTTAACTTGCTTCCATATCTTGGCTATTATAAATAATGCTGCTATGAACATTGAGATGAATGAATCTTTTGAATAATTTTATTTTGTTATGTGTTAAAGCTAGAAGTGGCTTTTTGGACCGTATGGTAGTTTTATTTTTAGTGTTCTGAGGAATCTTGTAGTGTTTTCCATAGTTGCCATACCAAGTTACTTTCCTACCAACAATGTGCTTTCTACACATCCTCAACGATATTTCTATTTGTTTCCTTTGTGATAACAGCCATTTCTGAGAGATGTGAGATGTTAATTTATTATGGTTTCAATTTCCATTACTGTAATGTTTAGAGATGATGAACATGTTTTCAAGTCCTCTGTGCAACTCTTTGAAAAAATATCTATTCAGTACTTCTATCTATTTTTAACAAGCTTTTTTTTTTTTTTTTGCTGTTTTTTAGTATTGAGCTACATAAGTTATTTATATATTTTGGATATTAACCTCTTTTGGTCATACCATTTGCCATTTATTTTCTCTCATTCAGTAGGTTGACTTTCCATTTTGTACATAGCTTCCTTTGCTGTGCTAGATATTTTATATTTATTATTTCTGCTGTTTGCTTTACGAGGAAGATCTAAGAAAATATTGTTACAATTTATGTCAAAAAATACTCTTTGTTTTTCTTCTAAGAGTTTTGTTGCTCAGCTTTTGAGCACTAACTTCCAAAAAGGATTTTGTCAATTTTAGGATTAAAACTGTTGAGAATGAAAATTAATACTGAATGGGAATTGAGGGCGAAAGACATTTTCTAAGGGTCAAGCACATTTTAGCTCTTTTAATGCTTGCATAAGTTTTAAGGTAGCTATATTTTTATCCTAATTTTGTGGATAAGAAAACCTAAATTTCATGAAGAGTTTGTATCAGTCCCAAATTATACAAATAATATAATGCTAAAATATTATAAAATTATTATATGCATATGCTGGATTATCTGATTTTGAAAAAAACACCTTGAAAATTTAATGTCCAGTCTGACAATCCGATTTGCATTAACTTTGATGCCACAGACTTTCACTTTGGTTGACTCACATTAATGAGAAAGAGCAGAGGGAGATTTAATGCATGGCACTTTAGGAAGCTACAATTTCATACCAAATAAATGTCATATAACTTTAGAACATTCTGTAAAAGACTTTACAGTAGTTTGAAAAGGAGTGAACTTTTTCCCCCAGTAAATTGTGAAAGCTACTATATTTCATCACCAAAATGATAATGTCAAAAATTTAGATTACCGTGGATTTATTTTAGTGTTCTGAGGAATCTTGTAGTGTTTTCCATAGTTGCCATACCAAGTTACTTTCCTACCAACAATGTGCTTTCTACACATCCTCAACGATATTTCTATTTGTTTCCTTTGTGATAACAGCCATTTCTGAGAGATGTGAGATGTTAATTTATTATGGTTTCAATTTCCATTACTGTAATGTTTAGAGATGATGAACATGTTTTCAAGTCCTCTGTGCAACTCTTTGAAAAAATATCTATTCAGTACTTCTATCTATTTTTAACAAGCTTTTTTTTTTTTTTTTGCTGTTTTTTAGTATTGAGCTACATAAGTTATTTATATATTTTGGATATTAACCTCTTTTGGTCATACCATTTGCCATTTATTTTCTCTCATTCAGTAGGTTGACTTTCCATTTTGTACATAGCTTCCTTTGCTGTGCTAGATATTTTATATTTATTATTTCTGCTGTTTGCTTTACGAGGAAGATCTAAGAAAATATTGTTACAATTTATGTCAAAAAATACTCTTTGTTTTTCTTCTAAGAGTTTTGTTGCTCAGCTTTTGAGCACTAACTTCCAAAAAGGATTTTGTCAATTTTAGGATTAAAACTGTTGAGAATGAAAATTAATACTGAATGGGAATTGAGGGCGAAAGACATTTTCTAAGGGTCAAGCACATTTTAGCTCTTTTAATGCTTGCATAAGTTTTAAGGTAGCTATATTTTTATCCTAATTTTGTGGATAAGAAAACCTAAATTTCATGAAGAGTTTGTATCAGTCCCAAATTATACAAATAATATAATGCTAAAATATTATAAAATTATTATATGCATATGCTGGATTATCTGATTTTGAAAAAAACACCTTGAAAATTTAATGTCCAGTCTGACAATCCGATTTGCATTAACTTTGATGCCACAGACTTTCACTTTGGTTGACTCACATTAATGAGAAAGAGCAGAGGGAGATTTAATGCATGGCACTTTAGGAAGCTACAATTTCATACCAAATAAATGTCATATAACTTTAGAACATTCTGTAAAAGACTTTACAGTAGTTTGAAAAGGAGTGAACAGTGAAATATTTGTGTCATCACCAAACAGCAGGAGTACAGTTTTGTCAAATAGAAGAGTCTGACTACGGTAGTCATTGCCTTATTCATTCTGCAAGGAATGATTTAATTTCAGCACGACATCAAGTATAATATAATATGCATTTTAAGTTTGTTGTGTTTTGGATTTTGCTTCATATGGTGTATAAAATTGTTTTGCTATTAATGTTATAAGTAAAAAAATGATCTTCTTTTATATTGTATATATTGAAGAACTTTAAAGAGTTTAATACAACAATGGAATTTAATAAAACTGCTTATACTTTGAAACATCATTTGTGAAACATTAATCTAAACTGCCCAACTGAATATTAATATTTCTAATAACTATATATTTAACATAATTTCATGATCATTTTACGTCTACATCAAAATAATAAATAGACAAGTATGATGGAAATATTTATCAGAGAATGTAAACTGGGGCAAATTGAATCTTATTACTCATGCTTCCACTTTCTAACTGTGTGATTTCAGAAACAGTATCTAAACTTAGAATTTGTAGCTTTATTTTCCTTCCAGGTCTAACAATATTATATATTGTTATTTATGATTATGAATCAATTAGACAATTATGTGATAATGTGTTCATAACATTGCATAAAATAGTGCCCCACTAAACATTCTTAATAAATATTTTCTTCAGCTAATATGTATATGGTAGTGCTGAATTAAAAAATGCTGGATCTTGGACCTTTTGCTGCAGTGCTTACACCTGAACCTAATTTTGTGGATAAGAAAACCTAAATTTCATGAAGAGTTTGTATCAGTCCCAAATTATACAAATAATATAATGCTAAAATATTATAAAATTATTATATGCATATGCTGGATTATCTGATTTTGAAAAAAACACCTTGAAAATTTAATGTCCAGTCTGACAATCCGATTTGCATTAACTTTGATGCCACAGACTTTCACTTTGGTTGACTCACATTAATGAGAAAGAGCAGAGGGAGATTTAATGCATGGCACTTTAGGAAGCTACAATTTCATACCAAATAAATGTCATATAACTTTAGAACATTCTGTAAAAGACTTTACAGTAGTTTGAAAAGGAGTGAACAGTGAAATATTTGTGTCATCACCAAACAGCAGGAGTACAGTTTTGTCAAATAGAAGAGTCTGACTACGGTAGTCATTGCCTTATTCATTCTGCAAGGAATGATTTAATTTCAGCACGACATCAAGTATAATATAATATGCATTTTAAGTTTGTTGTGTTTTGGATTTTGCTTCATATGGTGTATAAAATTGTTTTGCTATTAATGTTATAAGTAAAAAAATGATCTTCTTTTATATTGTATATATTGAAGAACTTTAAAGAGTTTAATACAACAATGGAATTTAATAAAACTGCTTATACTTTGAAACATCATTTGTGAAACATTAATCTAAACTGCCCAACTGAATATTAATATTTCTAATAACTATATATTTAACATAATTTCATGATCATTTTACGTCTACATCAAAATAATAAATAGACAAGTATGATGGAAATATTTATCAGAGAATGTAAACTGGGGCAAATTGAATCTTATTACTCATGCTTCCACTTTCTAACTGTGTGATTTCAGAAACAGTATCTAAACTTAGAATTTGTAGCTTTATTTTCCTTCCAGGTCTAACAATATTATATATTGTTATTTATGATTATGAATCAATTAGACAATTATGTGATAATGTGTTCATAACATTGCATAAAATAGTGCCCCACTAAACATTCTTAATAAATATTTTCTTCAGCTAATATGTATATGGTAGTGCTGAATTAAAAAATGCTGGATCTTGGACCTTTTGCTGCAGTGCTTACACCTGAACAAGAGATTTCTCCAACAACAGAATAAAAAGAAACAAAAAAGTACTAAAAATAGTTGCATGCATGTGCAGTTAGGCAAGCTATGGCCAACAAAGATACAAAAAGGCCAAAAACCCAGGTGTCGCTTCTGAGGTGTCCTGGGCAAAAACACGGTACTGGGCATGATCCTTGCACATGGCATCACCAATGGGAGGCCAGATCTCCCCTTCCCCCAGCCTGACACTTTTCTAGCCTGAGCCCTGAGCCTGCCCCTGCCCTCACGTGATTTAAAGGATCAGTTAACACTTCCCTGTCCCCAAAGGGAGCAAACAAGGGAACCCATTATTTATTTTTCCTCCCAGTAAACTTTTGCCCTGAATTTTCTGTCTGGACTCATCAGTTTTAATTGATTAAGGCATCCAAGAACCATGCTCAGTAATATCACCGGACCTACTGCAGAGAAATAAAAATCCCCAAAGATTATAAAGACATCAATACAAAAATGGGACTTAGCTGGAACATTCAAGATGAGACATCATCTTAAGTTGTTGATGTGGGAGTTCCCAGATATCCAATAGTGTTTATTTGGAGATAAAATGTGTACTGCTTCTTGAATAAAGTCAGGAGGTTTGCTTTATCACATTTCTATCTGTCACAAGACAATGACAAATCTTCAAATCATGACTAAGGTCGGTGAAGTGGATGAAATGGTGTTTTAAGGCAAAGCTCAAAAAGAAGCTTGTTGGAAAATTAGGAAAAGGTCCTTCATCACCCCCTACCTGTACTATCCAACAATCAGCAAAGATAAGCAGGTGCACAGTAACTTGCAACAGGCAGAGAAAACAGCTTTAAGAAAAACATCTGAAACAAAGCTCATGAGAAACAAGCCAAAAGGAGCTAAAAGCCAGAGGACTAGAATCTTCTTAAGTGAAAATATTGAAAACCTTTCTCTAATTCCAAGAAAAAAAGTGAAATGACTACTTCAGAAAATGACCCTCTTTCAAAATTCTTCTGACTTGAATATAGTTCAAGGGAGCCTTTGGAAAGTAGCCAGTCTTGTTCAGTATCCAGATGAAATCCTCCTTGAGTGCTAGCCACATGAAGGTCTGCTCTAAGGGAAAATGAGGACCCACTTCCAGTTTTAATCTTACCAATAGCAAGGCCACTTGCAACAGGTGATTGATTTCACACAGAAATTAGTAGGCATGTAACAGAACACGCAATTCAATATATATGTGTGTGTATATATGTATATGTATATGTATATGTGTATATATATGTATATATATATATATGTGTATATATATATATATATATATATATATATATATATATAACCATAAGAATCCAAAGAATGGGTGTAAAATATAAATAGACATTTCTCCAAAGAAGAAATGCAGGTGGCTAATAAACATGAGAAGATGCTTAACATCACTATTAGACAAATGCAAATCAAAGTTATAATGAGATATCCTCTAACACCTGCCAGAATGACTGTGATTAAAAAAAGAAAAATCTACAAGCAATAAATGCTGGGGAGGGTTGGGAGAAAAGGGAACCCTCTTGCACAGTTGCTGGGAACTCTGTAAATTAATATAGCTGTGATGGAAAACAGTATGGAAGTTCCTTAACAAACTAAAAATAGAACTACTAAATGTCCCAGTAATTCCACACCCAGGCATATGTCCAGAGAAGACTAGAATATAAAAATACAGATGTATCCCAATGTTCATTGCTGTAATATTGATAGTCATCAGGACCTGGTACTAACCTAAATGTCTATTGACAGATTAATGGATTAAAAAGTTGTGATACATATACACAATGGAATATTACTCAGTCATAAAAAGGGATGAAATTTTGTCATTTGTAGTTATGTGAATGGACCAAAGATTGTCATACAGAGTGAAGTAAGTCAGAAAGAGAAAGATAAATATGGTATATTAATGCATATATGTGGAACCTAGAAAAATGGTATAGCCAATTTTATTTGCAAAATAGAAATAGATACACAGACATAGAGAAGAAACATACAGACAACAAGCAGATAAAAGGCAGGGCAGGATGAATTCGGAGATTGAGATTGATATATATATATATATATATATATACGCTCTATACTATGTATAAAATAGATGATAACCTCAGGGAATTCTATTCAGTACTCTGTGGTGATCTAAATGACCAGGAAATCCAAAAAAGATGGAAAATATAGACACATAGCTGATTCACTTTGTTGTACAGTCAAAACTGCCCAACATTGTAAATCAACAATACTTCAATACAAATTAATTTAAAAGTTATTAGTAATTTACTGATTTTGAAATTATTCAATAAGCAAATTTATAAATCAGGTATCATGAACAGAGGAGCAGAAGGAAAATCCTCCAACAAACAGGTAACTGCATTTTCAGTTCAAGGCTGTAAAGGATAATGTGTTTAAACAACTGTGGACTAAGAAATCCCATGCATTTGACATCTCTTTTCCTGCCATATTAAGAGAAAATATGGCATATAATGAATTGTCATTGTCAGAGGAATTTCTTACTGAGACTTGGCATCGCCTTCTGAACAACAGCATTTGATGTCCAGGACTATATAAGGAATGAATGTAGGATTGTTAAGATAAAAGTTATGGAAGGGGGTGGAATCTAGTAATTATCTAAAAGCTGAGTGATATCTCTTTTACCCAGTGTATTCCTAAATTAAATCTCTTGGATTGATTAATTGAGAAATGATGTGGGAAAAAATCAAGCATGAATCAATATAATGTTTCTATGACATGTCTATTTTTACCAAATGTGTATTAGCTAATTGGTATTAGCACAATAGGTTTTATTCAGTATTCTTATTTTAGACATTAAAAGGGAAATCTCTATGTTATATTAATTCCATGGAATTTCACCTATGGCAGAGGGTGCAGTGAGAGAAGCAAGTAGCACATTTGTCCCTGAGCAAGTGGCAATTGCCAAGTGATGCATTGGCCGCTCTCAGTGCTGCTGCTTCATGCATTATCCCTCCCTTGTCTCTTTCCTTTCTGTTTTTTTCAGAAAGGAAAAGGGATGGGGAAAAGGCAGGGAACTAGCAATAAAGAGTAATTCTGGGTGATATGCCTTGGGACATTATTAACTATGATTTCATTAAGTAATCATCTCACGGTTTTAAGGTATAGACAATACTATTCATTAGTTTAAATTTTAACACTTAAGATCAAAGATTGGTAACATCCCATGCTATATTTTTATAGCCTGGCTGGCTTAAAACTCAGCATTCAAAAAACTAAGATCAAGGCATCTGGTCCCATCACTTCATGGTGAAAAGATGGGGACAAACTAGAAACAGCGGCAGATTTTATTTTCTTGGACTCTTAAATCACTGTGAACGGTGACTTCAGCCACAAAGCTAAACACTGTTTGCTTCTTGGAAGAACAACTATGACAAACAGCAAAAATGAGTGAAAAGTGAAATGAATGTTGCTCAGTCTTGTCTGACTCTTTGTGACTCCATGGAGTGTAGCCTGACCAGGCCCTTCTGTCGATGGAATTCTCCAGGTGAGAATACTGGAGTGGGTAGCCTTTCCTTTCTCCAGAGGATCTTCCCACTCAAGGATAGAGCCCAGGTCTCCTGTATTTCAGACATATTCTTTACCAGCTGACCTACCATGGAAACCTTAAACAAACCTAGAAAGCATATTAAAAAGTAGATACATCACTTTGCTGATGAAGGTTCACAGAGTCAAGCCTAATATTTTTCCAGTCGTCATATGTTGATGTGAGAGTTGAACCATAAAGAAGCATAAGTGAAGAATTAAAGGTTTCAAACTGTGGTGCTGGAGAAGATGCTTGAGAGTCCCTTGGACTGCAAGGAGATAAAACCAGTCAATCATAGGAAAGCAAACCAGATTATTCACAGGAATGACTGATGATGAAGCTGAAGTTCCAATCCCTTTGGACACCAGATATGAAGACTTGACTCATTAGAAAAGACTCTGATGTTGGGAAAAATTGAGGGCGGGAGAAGAAGGCAACAACAAAGGATGAGCTTTTTGGATGCCATCACTGACTCAATGGATATGAGTTTGAGCAAGCTCCAGGAGAGGGTGAAGGATAGGAAAGCCTTGAGTGCTGAAGGGCATGGGGTCACATGACAGTGAGTGAGCAACAACTGCAAGAACAATGTAAAGCCTACAAATACCTTTCAAAAAGAAAAAAAATAGATCGTATCTTTCAATGCTTTAAAGAAATTAGGACATATTTATCAAAAGCAGAAGAATTCACTTTCTTCTCAAGTGCTCATAGAACACTCTTCAGGATAGACCACATCTTGGGCCACAAATCAAACCTCAGTCAACTCAAGAAAACTGAAATTACATCAGCCATCTTCTCTGAACATAACGCAATGAGACTAGAGATCAACTGCAGGAAAAAGAAAAAGAAAAATTCTAAAAACACAAACACATGGAGATTAAACAACACATACCTAAAAAAACAAACTGATAACTGAACAAATCAAAGGAGACATAAAAAATTCCTAGAAGAAAATGACAATGAATGCACGACAGTGTAAAACATATGGGAAGCAGTTCTAAGAGGGAAATTTATAGCAATACAATCCTACCTCAAGAAACTATGAAAAAATCAAACAGACAACCTAATCTTACACTTAAAACAATTGGAGAAAGAAAAACAAAAACACCCAAAAGTTAGCAGAAGAACAGAAATCATAAAGATCAGTGCAGAAATAAATGAAAAAGAAATGAAAGAAACAATAGTAAAGATAAACAAAACGAGAAGCTGATTCTTCAAGTAGATACATCACTTTGCTGATGAAGGTTCACAGAGTCAAGCCTAATATTTTTCCAGTCGTCATATGTTGATGTGAGAGTTGAACCATAAAGAAGCATAAGTGAAGAATTAAAGGTTTCAAACTGTGGTGCTGGAGAAGATGCTTGAGAGTCCCTTGGACTGCAAGGAGATAAAACCAGTCAATCATAGGAAAGCAAACCAGATTATTCACAGGAATGACTGATGATGAAGCTGAAGTTCCAATCCCTTTGGACACCAGATATGAAGACTTGACTCATTAGAAAAGACTCTGATGTTGGGAAAAATTGAGGGCGGGAGAAGAAGGCAACAACAAAGGATGAGCTTTTTGGATGCCATCACTGACTCAATGGATATGAGTTTGAGCAAGCTCCAGGAGAGGGTGAAGGATAGGAAAGCCTTGAGTGCTGAAGGGCATGGGGTCACATGACAGTGAGTGAGCAACAACTGCAAGAACAATGTAAAGCCTACAAATACCTTTCAAAAAGAAAAAAAATAGATCGTATCTTTCAATGCTTTAAAGAAATTAGGACATATTTATCAAAAGCAGAAGAATTCACTTTCTTCTCAAGTGCTCATAGAACACTCTTCAGGATAGACCACATCTTGGGCCACAAATCAAACCTCAGTCAACTCAAGAAAACTGAAATTACATCAGCCATCTTCTCTGAACATAACGCAATGAGACTAGAGATCAACTGCAGGAAAAAGAAAAAGAAAAATTCTAAAAACACAAACACATGGAGATTAAACAACACATACCTAAAAAAACAAACTGATAACTGAACAAATCAAAGGAGACATAAAAAATTCCTAGAAGAAAATGACAATGAATGCACGACAGTGTAAAACATATGGGAAGCAGTTCTAAGAGGGAAATTTATAGCAATACAATCCTACCTCAAGAAACTATGAAAAAATCAAACAGACAACCTAATCTTACACTTAAAACAATTGGAGAAAGAAAAACAAAAACACCCAAAAGTTAGCAGAAGAACAGAAATCATAAAGATCAGTGCAGAAATAAATGAAAAAGAAATGAAAAAAAAAAACAATAGGAAAGATAAACAAAACGAGAAGCTGATTCTTCAAAAAGGTAAACAAAATTGACAAGCCACTGGCCAGACTCATCAAAAGAGAGAAGAACCAGATTAACAAAATCAAAAATGAAAAAAGAGCAATTGTAACAGATAATGCAGAAATCCAAAGGATTACAAGAGACTATTATGAACAACTATATGGCAACAAACTGGACAACCTGGAAGAAATGGACAGTTTCTTAGAGAAGATTAATCTCCGAAGACTCAATCAGGAAGAAATAAAAACTATGAACAATCCAATCACAAGCTCAGAAATTGATTTTGTGATTAAAAATCTACCCAAAAATAAAAGCCCAGGGCCAGATGGCTTCACAGGTGAATTCTACCAAACATTTAAAGAAGAGCGAATGCCTATCCTTCTAAAACTCTTCCAAAAAATTGCACAGGAAGGAACACTTCCAAACACATCCTACGAGGTCGCCATCACCCTGATACCAAAACCAGGCAAAGACAACATAAAAAAAGAAAATTATAGGCCAAGTTCACTGATGATGTCAGATGCCAAAATCGTCAACAAAATCCTAGCAAACAGAATTTAACAGCACATCAAAAAGCTCATACATCATGATCAAGTCGGATTCATTCCAGGCATGCAAGGATTCTTCAATATCTGCAAATCAATCAATGTGATACACCATATCAACAAATTGAGAGATAAAAGTCACATGATAATCTCAATAGATGCAGAAACCCTTTGACAAAGTACAGCATTCAAAAATTAAAAGGATAGAAGGAACCCATCTCAACATAAACTGCAGAAAAGAAAAGAAAAATTCTAAAAACACAAACACATGGAGATTAAACAACACATACCTAAAAAAACAAACTGATAACTGAACAAATCAAAGGAGACATAAATTCCTAGAAGAAAATGACAATGAATGCACAGTGTAAAACATATGGGAAGCAGTTCTAAGAGGGAAATTTATAGCAATACAATCCTACCTCAAGAAACTATGAAAAAATCAAACAGACAACCTAATCTTACACTTAAAACAATTGGAGAAAGAAAAACAAAAACACCCAAAAGTTAGCAGAAGAACAGAAATCATAAAGATCAGTGCAGAAATAAATGAAAAAGAAATGAAAAAAAAAAACAATAGGAAAGATAAACAAAACGAGAAGCTGATTCTTCAAAAAGGTAAACAAAATTGACAAGCCACTGGCCAGACTCATCAAAAGAGAGAAGAACCAGATTAACAAAATCAAAAATGAAAAAAGAGCAATTGTAACAGATAATGCAGAAATCCAAAGGATTACAAGAGACTATTATGAACAACTATATGGCAACAAACTGGACAACCTGGAAGAAATGGACAGTTTCTTAGAGAAGATTAATCTCCGAAGACTCAATCAGGAAGAAATAAAAACTATGAACAATCCAATCACAAGCTCAGAAATTGATTTTGTGATTAAAAATCTACCCAAAAATAAAAGCCCAGGGCCAGATGGCTTCACAGGTGAATTCTACCAAACATTTAAAGAAGAGCGAATGCCTATCCTTCTAAAACTCTTCCAAAAAATTGCACAGGAAGGAACACTTCCAAACACATCCTACGAGGTCGCCATCACCCTGATACCAAAACCAGGCAAAGACAACATAAAAAAAGAAAATTATAGGCCAAGTTCACTGATGATGTCAGATGCCAAAATCGTCAACAAAATCCTAGCAAACAGAATTTAACAGCACATCAAAAAGCTCATACATCATGATCAAGTCGGATTCATTCCAGGCATGCAAGGATTCTTCAATATCTGCAAATCAATCAATGTGATACACCATATCAACAAATTGAGAGATAAAAGTCACATGATAATCTCAATAGATGCAGAAAAACCCTTTGACAAAGTACAGCATTCATTTATGATAAAAACTCTTCAAAAAATGGGCATAGAAGGAACCCATCTCAACATAGAAAAAGCCATACATGAGGAGACCACAGGGAACATTATCCTCAACAGTGAAAAACTGAAAGCATTCCCTCTTAGATCAGGAACAAGACAGGGGTGTCCACTTTCACCACTCTTATTCAACATAGCCCTGGAAGTTCTAGCAACAGTAATAAGAGAAGAGAAAGAAATAAAAGGGATCCAGATTGGAAAAGAAGAATTAAAGCTCTCTCTTTTTGCAGACGACATGGTATCATACATAGAAAATCCCAAAGACTCTATGACAAAGCTATTAGATCTAATCAACATATTCAGCAAAGTTGCGGGATACAAAGTCAATACATACAAATCACTAGCATTTCTATACACAAACAACAAAAAATCAGAAAACGAAATCAAGGAGGCAATCCCCTTCACCATTGCAACCAAAAACCTACCCAAAGAAACAAAAGAACTGTACACGGAAAATTACAAGACACTAATGAAAGAAATTAAGAAAGATTTAAACCAATGGAGAGATATTCCATGTTCCTGGGTCGGAAGAATCAATACTGTGAAAATGACCACACTACCAAATACCTTCTACAGATTCAATGCAAAGATACCAATGAGGTCCATCTCTTCTAGTGTGGCATTTAAGGCTTGGGCTTCTTTATTAATTTTCTGTTTGGATGATCTGTCCATTGGTGTGAGAGGAGTGTTAAAGTCTCCTACTATTACTGTGCTATTGTTGTTTTCTTCTTTTATGTCTGAGAGTGTCTTATGTATTGAGGCGCACCTGTATTGGGTGCATAGACATTCATGACTGTTATGTCTTCCTCTTGGATAGATCCCTTAATCATGATGTAGTGACCTGCCTTGTCTCTTAGAATCTTCTTTAAAGTCTATTTTGCCTGATATGAGGATTGCTACTCCAGCTTTCTTATGATTTCCATTTGCGTGGAATATCTTTTTCCATCCTCTCACTTTCAGTCTATGAGTGTCTCTAGGTCTGAAGTGGGTCTCTTGCAAACAGCATATATATAGGTCTTGCTTCTGGATCCATTCAGCTAGCCTGTGTCTTTTGGTTGGAGCATTTAGTCCATTTACATTCAAAGTAATTATTGATACAAATGTTCCTATTGTCATCTTCTTAGAAGTTTGGGGTTTGATTTGTAGGACTTCTCCTACTCTTGTATGTATTGGCTATATCAGGTCTTTAACACTTGCCGTAGGGCTGGTTCATGGTACAGAATTCTTTTAGCTTTTGCTTGTCTGTGAAGATTTTGACGTCTCCATCAATTCTGAAAGAGATCTTTGCTGGGTAGAGAATTCTTTGTTGGAGGTTATTCTCTTTTAGCTGTTTAAATGTGTCCTGCCATTCTCTTCTGGCCTGCAGGGTTTCCATGGAAAGATCAGCAGTCAAACGTATGGGGTTTCCTTTATATGTTATTTGTTGTTTGTTCCTAGCTGTTTTAAGTATTCTGTCTTTATATTTAGTCTGTGTTAGTTTGATTAGAATGTACCTCGGTGGGCTTCCCCTGGTGGTCCAGTGGGTGAGGACACTGCCTTGCAGTGCAAGGGGCGCTGGTTCGATCCCTGGCCTGGGAAGATCCCACGTGCCGCGGAGTGGCTGGACTGATGCGTGCAATCACCGAGCCGGAGCTCTGGAGCGCATGCGCCCAGAGCCCGCGCTCTGCAACGACAGACGTCACCGCGATGGGAGGCCCACAGGAGCCAAAGAACAAAGACGGATGAAAATAGAGAAATGAAAGACCAGTAGAAGTGGCCCGCCCACTCCCCTCCCTCCCCAACCCGACCCCCGCCCCAAAATAAATAAATAAATAAATAAATAAATAAATCTTAAAAAAAAAAAATTGTACCTCGGTGTGTTTCTTCTGGGGTTTATCCTGTGTGGAACTCTTTGTGCTTCTTGGACTTGGTTGACTATTTCCTTTCCCACGCTGGGGAGTTTTCAACTATAACCTCATCAAGATTTTTTTCATAGCCTTTCTTTCCTTCTTCGTCTTCTGGAACTCCTATAATTCTAATGTTGGTGCATTTGATATTGTACCATAGGTCTCTGAGGCTATCCTCAGTTCTTTTCAATCTTTGTGCTTTGTTCTGTTCTTCAGCAGTTATTTCCACCATTCTGTTTTCCAGCTCACATATCCATTCTTCTGCCTCTGATACTCTACTGTTGAGACCTTCTATAGTATTTTTGAGTTCAGCAGTTGAGTTGGTGGTCTCTATTTGCTTATTTTTCATTTCTTGCATGTCTCTTCTCAGTGCACTAATTTCCTCTTATATTCTGTTCTCGGTGTTTTGAATCCTCACTAGTATTGCTTTTCTGAATTCTCTTTCTTGTCTACCTCCTCTTCTGTCATCTGTAGCTGTGTTTCTCTAGTTCCTTCATTTATGCCGTGTTTCTCTGTCTTTTCATTATCAGGTTAATTTTTTTTTTTTTAGATTTATTTATTTATTTATTTTGGTCGGGGTAGGGTGGGGAGGGAGGGGAGAAGGTGGGCCACTTCTATTGGTCTTTCATTTGTCCATTTTCATCCATCTTTGTTCTTTTGGCTCGTGTGGGCCTCCCATTGCAGTGGCCTCTGTTGTCACAGAGCACCGGCTCTGGGCGCATGCGCTCCAGAGCTCTGGTTTGGTAATTGGACACATGGGTCCAGCCGCTCCACGGCCTGTGGGATCTTCCCAGGCCAGGGATCAAATCAGCGCCCCTTGCACTGCAAGGCGGTGTCCTTACCCACTGGACCACCAGGGAAGCCCTATTAGGTTAATTTTTGTTTCTTTGTGTGTGTCTGTGTGTGTGGAGTTCTTTTTCCCACCAGGCTTTGTGGTTGAATGCTCCCTTCCTTTGGGTTTCTATCCTTGTAGAAGGGTTCAGTGGTTTGTGTCTTGGGTGATTCTAGGTCTTGTCTGCAGGAGCACAATCTCTAGTGCTGTATGTTCTTTGATAGTGTGGGGTCTTGGATTCAGGGCTTTCACGCCGAGGATCCTTGTCTTGATGTCTGGTCAGGGGGTGTAGGCTCTATGTCTGGTTTGCTATGGTGTTCAGTGGTATTAGTTCAAATACTAGCATCTAAGGAAAAAGAGGTGCATCCCTGAGGGGTGATAGTCATAAAAGCATGCAGATATTTTCTAACATAGTGGAAAAATATGCATACATGCACATCAATAACCACAACTGACCAGTCTTACAGGGATAAAGCATAGGAAATTTTTCTGGCAAATGGTGCAATCATAGATGGTATCTGACCATTAAGCTCTAAATTAATTAAAATACTGCCTGGAAAAATAGATCCTGGGCAAGGGCCCAGCTGGGAATATTGCAATGAAAGCAGTTTTTAACTCAGACATGTGTTGCGGGTGAGGAGGAGGAGAGTGTATGGGTAATGAGAAGGAATAGATTCGTCTTGCAAGGATATTGTGGGGTTAGGTAACAGAGATTAGTGTGTTGTAGAGTTTGGTGCAGCTGGAAGAGAATAGTAGAGACAGGAAGATAGGAAATATTTTTATAGAGGATAGTAGTAGATAGGACCATATTTTACATTTAGAACATAGAGGGAGGAAGCAGTGGCAAAAAGGAAAGAAAATTAAAAGTTTAAAAAAATTAAAAATTAAAAAGGAGAAAAAAATTAATAAGAAGAGACAAAAAACACAAACCAAATCAAACAACTGAATAAACAAAACAAAACAACAACAACAAAAAATGGGTAAATACTGTCCCTGGTTTTTATCTTCTCATCTGCGTGTGGACCTTCCACCAGTCTGCTCTTGATGATGCTGTCTTGATGACATAGTCTTTCCCTTGCAGAGCCGGCTGCTATGGTTTCTGTTTTTGTTTTCGGCAAAACGAAGGCTTTGTGGGGAGCTCAGGTGCTGGCCAGGGTGGCGGGCTGTTCCCAGTCCGTCGGGCGGGGGCCACGTGCGCGGTCCCATGCTGGACTGGGCGCCCGGGTTCCACTGCGCACCCACTGATAGCCTCCAATCCCTGACCTTCTTCCGGCGGCTTTCCTGCTGCAGTTCTGGAGCTGTATGGACTCTTCAGCTTGCTGACGCGCTTGCACTCCCGGACACCAGACAAAGCCCCAAACACGGGTGTGAGGTTTTGTCTGACTGGAGCCAGGTCCCTGGGCAGGAGCCAGTGGGTGATTTCCCTGTTCGTTTCTGCATGCCTATGGTAGCAGTGTCTCAACTCACCTGGTGCCTGGCCACCGGGTAGGATTTTTCGCACTGAGAGGTGCCTTCTGTTCTCCCTTCGCACTTGCCAGTGGTCTCTCCCATGCACCTCCCCGTCTGCCTCGAGCCAGGTCCCTGGGCTGCAGTCCATGGGGGATTTCCCTGTCCTGCTCCACACACCTCGCCAGCGGTGTTCAGCTCACCTGAGGCCCGGCGGTCCGATGAGATTTGGTATTTTCGCGCTGAGCATTGCCTTCTGTTCTCCCAGCAAACTTCACAGGCTCCCTCCTGGCACACTTCCCAGCGCTCTCTCTGCCTGGTCTGGTGTGGGGGTTGGGGCACAGGGCTCTCAGAACAGGAGCTCAGGGAAAGTTCTGGCTGTCCGCTCTCCGACCCTCGTAGACCTGAGGAGTTCTTTTGTCGTCTAGCGGCTAGTTTGTTGGTGGTGTTTTATTTCCTGATTACTTCTGGTGAGTCTGTTGGGGAGCTGGTGAAATCCTTCCCTCATTCCCCGCCATCTTGGCCCCCTCCCCTTTCACATTTTAGATATTAGCCTATTTGGAGACAAATGATTGGCAAATATTTTATTCATGCAGTATGTTGTCTTTTCATTTTGGTGATGGTTTACTTTGCTCTGGCAGGTCATTTTAGTGTGATACAGGTCAACTGATTTATTTTTGCTTTTGTTGCTTTTGATTTCGGTGACAGAAAATTCATAGACTTCTGTCAAGTAGTGTACCATTTTTATTTTCTAGAAGTATTATGATTGCAGACTTTAAATTGAAGTAGTCAGTTTGCTGTTTCTTTGTGTTGTGTATAATATAGTGGTACAATTTTATTGCTTTGCATGTGGCTTTCCAGTTTTCCCATTACCATTTATTGAAGAGATTGTCCCTCTCACCATTGTATAGACTTACCTCTTGTCATAAATTAATTGACCCTACATAATAAAGTTTATTATCTTGTGGCGGTCTATTCTATTCTCCTGATCTATGTGTTTGTGCCAACACCATACTCTTTTGATTACTATAGCTTTGTAATATTTTTCAAAATCAGGGAGCATGATGCCTTCAGTTTTGTCATTCTTTCTCAGTAATGCTTTGGCTATTTGGAGTTTATTGTGGGTCCACAAAAAAATTAGCATTATTTGTTCTATTTCTTTGGGAAATGTCATTGGAATTTTGATAGGGATCACATTAAATCTGTAGACTTGCATTGGTAAGTATGGATATTTTAACAGTATTGATTATTTCAACCCAAATACATGGATTTTTTTCCCATTAATTTGTGTTTTCTCCAATTTCTTTCATAATGTCTTATATATTTAAATATATGCAATATGTACACTGCTTTGGTTAAATATATCCCTAGGTATTTTGTTCTTTTTAATGGGATTACTTTGTTAAGTTTATCTTTCTGAGTGTTCATTGTTAGTATTATTAGAATACAGAAACTCAACTGTGGGCTTATCATATATGACCTTATTTCATTGAGGTACATTTCCTCTATGTCCACTTTGTTGAAATTGTTTATCATAAATGAATACCAAATTTTGTCAATTGCATCCTTTTCATCTATAGAGATGGTCATTTGATTTTTACTCTTCAATTTGTTAATGTAGTATATCATGTCGACTGATTCATGAGAAAATGTTCTTGTATTGTTGGAATGAATACCACTTAATCATGGCATATGATCCTTTGTATTGTTGAACTTGGTTTTTAAGTGTCTTGTTGAGAGTTTTTTCAGCTATGCTCATCAGGAATATTGGCCTGCAATTTTCTTTTCTTGTGCCATCTTTGGCTGGTTTTGATATGAGGATAATTCTGGTCTCATAAAATAAGTTTAGAAGTTTCCTTCTTTTCTTTTTTTTTTTTGGAAAAGTTTGAGAAGGATTGCTATTAATTATTCTTTAATGTTTGGTAGAATCATTCCTTCTATTTATTAGCTTTTTTTTTTTTTTTTGATAGAACACACTGACTTCTACCCAATGAGTTACTGATACGTTGTTTTCTCAAATTGTTGTTCATTGACACTGGCACTAGATTCACTGAGGGTACTTGACAGATGGTTCATATTACTTTACTCAACATATATTAAAAGATAGGGAAATTTCTTAAGGCTTCCTTCCTCTTGATTCCATGTGATATGATCTTTTGCAGGCAGATATGCCTGCAATAATTTTCAAGATGAAATTTGCATATCATGACACAGAGGTTCTGTTTCTGCTGCCTTCCATATTTCTGCTGCATTTAGAGTTATGATCAGATTTTCTTGAGACACATGTAGAAGACATGTCTGTGCCTCTTCCATACCTTTTTTGTGGTGCCAACAGAAAAGGTGTGTGCTGTTCATTTTGCTGTGTGTTGCCGTAAAACTGCCTTATTCCCTGAGGAATGGATCACAGCATGGAAAGGAGTTCTTTTGATAAACCAGTTCTGTGGTGTTATATCAAGTGTTATTACTGGAAATTAAATTAACAGCCAGGTGTCCTAACACTCCCCCAAGTTTTGTAAGCATCTGCTTGCCACCCATAAAACTCTTTCTTCTGAAACTAACTAGAGTAGTTTTGCTCTCTGCAACCTAGTAGATACAGAAAGTTTATTGTTACCGTAACAATCTTCATTTTAAACTTTCTTCTTAGAGTATTACATACAGATTGAAATTTGACAATCCTGGCTGTGTCAAACATTATGGAGAGTGTAAATCCTTGTAAAGAGTTACTACTATGAATTTTAAGCCAGGCAGTGAGCTTCAATTAAATTGACTCCTATTGAGTAGCCCTGTATTTCCTGTCTTACTCAGAACTTCTTTCTAGGAAGTCTTTCTAAATAAATCATCATGTTGTATGCCCTGTGATCTCACTAGTTTGGCCACATCACAAACTCAAATGCAGTCTTTTATATACATTAACTCATAATAGGATCTGGCTCAAGAAATTTGCCCAAGAGACACATTTTCTTAAATGGTGAGGGGCTAAAACAATATACTGCTCTCCCTTAGGGAATTAGAATGTTTGCATTCTAATTCTAAGCAAATTAATTCTAAGCAAACCGGAGAGTGTACAGAAAGAGGGGGGACCGATGGAAAGAATTCTGCGTATCTCTGAAGACTTAGATAATTTAAAACATAAGTAATCCAGTAACAGCAGTGGAAGTAGCAATAAAAAAGAGAGACAAAACAAAGTTAAATAAGCACAAAACAGAAAAAAAAAAAAAAGATTAAAAAAAAATAAGAATACTAAGTATATGAAGAGAAGGACCATTAATGCCTATTGCAGTAGAAGTGCTATATTCAGAACCATACTCTAGTTCCTGAACTGCGCAACAAAGGAGCATATTTCTAGCTTCTTTCTTTATTGTAATAAATGCCATGATAGTTCGCCAATGTCCCCTCTTCAAGAGTCATTTCTTCAGCTGTTGGACTTATGAATCACTAACATATTTTTATCTGAGTACCTCTTCAATTCTGGAGAGATAAAGGAAGCCACTTCATTGGTACTGACTGTCATGCCACCCTTCCTAGAAAAAAACTTGCACCTAGTGACTGCTTTCTGGAGGGCTGTGGAGCCCAGCACTTCTTTTAAAAATAAATAAATAAATAAATAAAGTTTTATTTTCCACCATCTTCCTAAATTCTTCCATTTTCATTTGTTGCTCTTTGTTGTTGTTGTTGTTGGGGGGGAGGGGGTCAGGTTGGGGTGAGAGCCGGACGGGTGGGCCACTTCTATTGGTCTTTCGTTTGTCTATTTTCATCCATCTTTGTTCTTCGGCCCATGTGGGCCTCCTATTGCAGTGGCCTCTGTTGTCACAGAGCACCGGCTCTGGGCGCATGTGCTCCAGAGCTCCGGCTTGGTAATTGGACACATCAGTCCAGCCACTCCCTGGCACGTGGGATCTTCTCAGGCCAGGGATCAAACCGGTGCCCCTTGCCCTGCAAGGCAGTGTCCTTACCCACTGGACCACCAGGGATGCCCGAGCCCAGCACTTCTTGTTTTTAGGTTGTACAGCTTTGTAGAGCAATCCCAGTTCTCAAGGAGTTGGCTGAGACCCTTCATTGAACATCACTGAATCTCTCCTTCACCCTTGATCCAGTCCTTTTTTTCTTCACCTTACCAGTTGATATAAAGAGCACATCCTGATAAATATCTGCAAGCAAATTTCTTAGAGTCTATTTCTCGGAGAACCCAGCCATTGATAAATTTCTTCCCACATAGCATCAGCATAGATTCCAAATAACTGAAATAATCTAATTCAGCATATGTGAATTTTCAAACCAAAAGAATCAAAATACAATGTTTTATAAAAATTAAACTCTAAGGCTCAACTATATAAGCATTTTAAGCATTTGAATGTTGCTGTCTGACTGATTTCCTCACAGGCACTGTAGGGTAGATTTTCAGTTTATGAAATGGTTTCCCTAAAGAAACATTTAGTTATACAAATATGTTTCTAGGTGTGTCTATTTCTAGTTAATTTAGTCATAAAATTGAGGAATTTGGTCAGAGGTTCTTATTTCATCATAAATTTCATATTTTCAAAGAAACTAGTTAAAATGCAATACTTCTATGTTTAACAAATATGACTAGGAATATGCTTATAAAAACTTTATTAAATGTATTCTTCACATATGAAAAGTTATCATTTTAGAGTCTGTTAAGAAAGTTGTTCTTTTTCTGAGTACAAAAAAGAGAAGCAAAAAAAAAAAAAGAGAGAGAAAGAAGCAAGCACAAAATTGGTGTTCAGCATAACAAGTGAACAGTAAAGACATTTTCAATAGCTATTCCCTAATATTGATCTAAATTTGTTCCAAATTCAAGAAAATAAAGTATCTAGTGCAAATACATCTACAGATATGACTATGATTGCTCATTGGGCAATGAATGAATTGAAATAGCTTTAAAAAATCAGTCAGATTTGAATTAACGATACTATATATTTAAATATTAATTTATAAATTGTGCTCAAAAGTCTAGACTATTCAGTATCTAGATTGAACACCTTTCAAAGTTTTTGATATATACTTTGTTAGAAACTGTTGTAGAAAATGCTGTATCCTTAGGGACTCATTGTCATCAGAAATTCACTTATAAAGTGTGAAATAAGATTTAGCTATAGAGACTAGGGTTAGAAATATTCCAACCTCTACTAGTATCTCTTCTTAATTTACTTTGAAATACGTGCACTGATCTCTCCTTCACCCTTGATCCAGTCCTTTTTTTCTTCACCTTACCAGTTGATATAAAGAGCACATCCTGATAAATATCTGCAAGCAAATTTCTTAGAGTCTATTTCTCGGAGAACCCAGCCATTGATAAATTTCTTCCCACATAGCATCAGCATAGATTCCAAATAACTGAAATAATCTAATTCAGCATATGTGAATTTTCAAACCAAAAGAATCAAAATACAATGTTTTATAAAAATTAAACTCTAAGGCTCAACTATATAAGCATTTTAAGCATTTGAATGTTGCTGTCTGACTGATTTCCTCACAGGCACTGTAGGGTAGATTTTCAGTTTATGAAATGGTTTCCCTAAAGAAACATTTAGTTATACAAATATGTTTCTAGGTGTGTCTATTTCTAGTTAATTTAGTCATAAAATTGAGGAATTTGGTCAGAGGTTCTTATTTCATCATAAATTTCATATTTTCAAAGAAACTAGTTAAAATGCAATACTTCTATGTTTAACAAATATGACTAGGAATATGCTTATAAAAACTTTATTAAATGTATTCTTCACATATGAAAAGTTATCATTTTAGAGTCTGTTAAGAAAGTTGTTCTTTTTCTGAGTACAAAAAAGAGAAGCAAAAAAAAAAAAAGAGAGAGAAAGAAGCAAGCACAAAATTGGTGTTCAGCATAACAAGTGAACAGTAAAGACATTTTCAATAGCTATTCCCTAATATTGATCTAAATTTGTTCCAAATTCAAGAAAATAAAGTATCTAGTGCAAATACATCTACAGATATGACTATGATTGCTCATTGGGCAATGAATGAATTGAAATAGCTTTAAAAAATCAGTCAGATTTGAATTAACGATACTATATATTTAAATATTAATTTATAAATTGTGCTCAAAAGTCTAGACTATTCAGTATCTAGATTGAACACCTTTCAAAGTTTTTGATATATACTTTGTTAGAAACTGTTGTAGAAAATGCTGTATCCTTAGGGACTCATTGTCATCAGAAATTCACTTATAAAGTGTGAAATAAGATTTAGCTATAGAGACTAGGGTTAGAAATATTCCAACCTCTACTAGTATCTCTTCTTAATTTACTTTGAAATACGTGCACTGACTTTCCAATATAACTAAATCTAATAAAGCTGAGTTTACATAATTATAAACATAAACTAGCTTCTGCACATGACTATATCAAAGTGTCAATATTTTAATAGCCAAAAGCAATTTAAACTGTAGTGTGATAAAAACATAACTAAAAGTGCTTCTTTTCTCAATCTTGCTCTTAATCTGCAGCTGCATTTTCTCTTCCCACATTAGAAGTCACCAAAATCTCTCTCCATACTTTTGCTCTCTTTTGTCCTTATTTTCCCCTCTTTTACTTCCCTCTCCCATTTCCCACACTATCCTTTTCTTCCTCGAGGACTTTTGGTATTTCCTCTTCTCCCTCACTGTTTCTTCATCATCTTTATCTTTTGTTTATTTTCTTTTTAATTTTTACAAGTTACTTGAATACTGTAAGCACAGTACTTACTTGTACTCTCACAATACAGAACTTGTTTCTTCAGAGAAGCGGAAGTAAACAAGTAGAGATCCAATTATTTCCTATTTATTATGATTTCTTTTATCTTGATCATATACCACCTCAAATGAATTAAATACCCATCTCACTCAAAGTCACAGATGGCTGGTGAGTATCAAAATGACAAAAATATATTAAATGCTTCTCAACTCTGTCCTCAACTGTAAATTGGGAATAAGATGAAATATTGCACTATTCATAATGGCATATGATAAAATAATACAGTATGTGTCAATAAGCCATGAAGACCATATAAACTTAAAATGTGACTATCTGATATCCTTTCTTCAAAAATTATACTAGAGACAATCTACCACTCTGTTGCTTGTATTTCCTGGTTGTAGAAAAACAAACAAGCAAACAAACAAAACCTACAATACATCCATAGTAAATGATCTCTTCAATTCTGAACTCAGGCAAATTACATAGATTTAAGTCTGCTATAACACTAAGAGTGACCTCAAGACTTAAATTAATCACAGTAGCAATTTCTCTTGGCCAAATTTCAGGAATGGACAAGACAATAAATTTAGGCCTAAAAGTCAAATGAAAAACTATTCTGCTTTTTAAGTAACACTAATTTTTAATGTTGTTTTTTAAAAATAAAAGTTAATCCTTACCCAAACAAATAAATGAGAGACGAAGAGGGTGTTATATTTCACACTCATACGCATTCAGGAAAATAGGCTAAAGCATGACGTTGCATCATCTGATGTGTGTTTCACTATGGTTCTGAGAGCAACATGTATTTGTAAAAAGAGAGTACAAAGGATCATACGTGAGATTTCAATGACCCAGATATAGAAGTGACCTATATCTCCTCTATCCACAATCCTCTGGCTTAGAATTCAGTCACAGACTTTATTTAGAGGCTGTTCATCTGAAAAAAAACTTATCTATATTAGACTATCAAAGGACATAACATGTTTTAGTGGAAAAATTTGCTATTTTTTCCACACTGTTGGCAAAATTCTATTTGTCTTTCAATGGGATCCACCTGCATGGAGGACTAAATTGCTTGAAGGAATTATGATTTGTATGGATCTTTAAAAAAGAGGAAAACAATAAAACGACTTATTAGAGACATTTTTTTTTCAGTTGAACCCTAATTACAAAATTGGAGAAGCCCTGAATCAAATTATCAGTGGCTAAAGTAAATGTGGATTTGAAAAATATCCCAGCCACACAGCCCTTTCATTTTACTTAAGGTCATTTGATGAAGATTTTGTTTGTTTGTTTGTTTTATGAAGAGTCAGTAAGTCATGACTACTGTAAACCAATGGTTAAGGTCTTTGGTTACAAAGATCCTCATCTTGGCTTTAGCTGCATGAACACAGGGGAAACTTGTTAATCTCTTTGAGTTTCTCTTCCTTATCCTGAAAACATGAATGCAAAAGCACCTACTCCAGAGTTTATTGTGAGGCTTAAAGGAGGTTTTATGTATCACATTATTTGGAAAATGCTTAGCATATACTTAATGAGTAAATGGTGCAATAGATGTTAGATACTACCATTCTCATGGGCTTCCCTGGTAGCTCAGCTGGTAAAGAGTCTATCTGCAATGCAGGAGACCCCAGTTTGATTTCTGGGTTGGGAAGATCGCCTGGAGAAGGAAAGAACTCCATACCACAGTATTCTTGTCTGGAGAGTTCCATGGCTTGTCCATGGAATCACAAACAGTGAACATGACTGAGTGACTTTCACTTTATACTGTTATTATAATTAATATTTGTATTCATTCTAAAATACATGACTTAGACTTTCTTTTTTCTTCTGTAGTGTCATTTAAGAGATACACAGTTTAAAAGATTAAGAATTCATAAGACAAAGAATTGTGAAATTTTATCCTTTTGTTCCAATGCCATGTGCCTTCCAAGTATGCATATTTTTATGTCTTCTTGTTTCACATCAGCTATATCTTGACAGCTCTGCACTTATCCCTCACTCTTACTACCTTCACTGATCCATCTTTGACAAAAAAGCTTAGCCTCACGTTCTTCTAGCCCTAAAGCATTTTTTGTTGTTGCTTTATAAAGCTGCATTGTTGTTTTCATGGAGTCTCTCACACTACTTTTGTCTATAAATTAAGAGGTTGGGGCTTCCTTTGTGGTACAGTGGGTAAAGGGTACACCTTGCAGTACAAGGGGCACCGATTCGATCCCTGGCCTGGGAAGATCCCACATGTTGTGGAGTAGCTGTACCAGTTTATCCAATTAGGAGCCAGTGCTCTGGAGAGCATGCACCTAGAGCTGGTGCTCTGCAATGAGAGAGATCACTGCAATGGGAGGCCTACGCAGGTCAAAAAAATAAAGATAGATGAAAATTTTAAAAGAGAAACAACAACAACAATAAAAGAGGCCAAAATTTAAAAATAAAATAATAGGTTTCATTAGGTAATCGAAGATGCTGTTTAGAGGTAGTTCAGTTCAAAAGTTCATAATGATTTTAGTGAATGTTCATTAATTGACTATTATAAATCATTCCCAGGATTGAGATTTATGACATAAATACCAAAAGGAGACAAAATTTGTTTCTATATGAAATTCACTTTGAAAGAAAAGAAGTTTAATAAATTATAAATATTTTAGATGTAGATGAGAAATCCAAGAATTTGTTGTTCAGATACCCCTACCATTCTCATGGGCTTCCCTGGTAGCTCAGCTGGTAAAGAGTCTATCTGCAATGCAGGAGACCCCAGTTTGATTTCTGGGTTGGGAAGATCGCCTGGAGAAGGAAAGAACTCCATACCACAGTATTCTTGTCTGGAGAGTTCCATGGCTTGTCCATGGAATCACAAACAGTGAACATGACTGAGTGACTTTCACTTTATACTGTTATTATAATTAATATTTGTATTCATTCTAAAATACATGACTTAGACTTTCTTTTTTCTTCTGTAGTGTCATTTAAGAGATACACAGTTTAAAAGATTAAGAATTCATAAGACAAAGAATTGTGAAATTTTATCCTTTTGTTCCAATGCCATGTGCCTTCCAAGTATGCATATTTTTATGTCTTCTTGTTTCACATCAGCTATATCTTGACAGCTCTGCACTTATCCCTCACTCTTACTACCTTCACTGATCCATCTTTGACAAAAAAGCTTAGCCTCACGTTCTTCTAGCCCTAAAGCATTTTTTGTTGTTGCTTTATAAAGCTGCATTGTTGTTTTCATGGAGTCTCTCACACTACTTTTGTCTATAAATTAAGAGGTTGGGGCTTCCTTTGTGGTACAGTGGGTAAAGGGTACACCTTGCAGTACAAGGGGCACCGATTCGATCCCTGGCCTGGGAAGATCCCACATGTTGTGGAGTAGCTGTACCAGTTTATCCAATTAGGAGCCAGTGCTCTGGAGAGCATGCACCTAGAGCTGGTGCTCTGCAATGAGAGAGATCACTGCAATGGGAGGCCTACGCAGGTCAAAAAAATAAAGATAGATGAAAATTTTAAAAAGAGAAACAACAACAACAATAAAAGAGGCCAAAATTTAAAAATAAAATAATAGGTTTCATTAGGTAATCGAAGATGCTGTTTAGAGGTAGTTCAGTTCAAAAGTTCATAATGATTTTAGTGAATGTTCATTAATTGACTATTATAAATCATTCCCAGGATTGAGATTTATGACATAAATACCAAAAGGAGACAAAATTTGTTTCTATATGAAATTCACTTTGAAAGAAAAGAAGTTTAATAAATTATAAATATTTTAGATGTAATGTCTTATGAGAAATCCAAGAAGGGTTGTGGGCTTTGTTGAGTGAGCTGAATAGGAAGGATCATGAAGAAATGACCAAGCTGAAGTGACCATCTGCCCTAATTCATAATTAAGGTCAAAAGGAAGAAATAAGACAAAGAAAGGATAGAGAATGTGATGGTTTACACTGTATAGTATAAGCACAAGTTTTGTTTTAAAAATTTTATATTTGGGGCAAAGAATTCAAACCACTCAAACCTTCTGGAATATACAGTACCAACAACCAGTATGAATCTGAAAGCTTTTAAGAGAGCAAAATAAGAGATAACATTACTAAAAAATGTTCCCATGATCAAGTATGGCAACCATCAACGGTAGAAAAAGGAAGACATTCTAACAAAGAGAAAAGCTAGTATAACTGGAGGCTAGTCTAGTAATAGATCTCAAAATGAGACTATTTAAATTGATCATTCTTATAATATACTATGACATATAGCTATTTAAATTAATCTTTCCTGAGAAATCTTAGCTTCTGGCCAAGACAGAATAAGAGGGACCAGATTTATCCTTCAACTCTAAAATAACCAACATGCTAAATATATGAAACAAAGTTTTCAAGATATTAGACATCTGGTAATAAAAGACACTAATCTCAAAGAGAAAGAAAATAAACAAGAGAAGCCTTTAGATTGCTAAGGTTTACTACATGGAGAAAGCTTTCAGTCTGAGTCACAAGGAAGAAAAATGGGCATAATCTGCAGGACTTTCTGATTGAGGAGATGAAGCTCAGAGTGTGGGGAGAACAAACCAACCGGAGTTCACAGGACAGATTACCAGCAAAGAAAGAGATGCTGAGAGAGAATTTAGGATACTTTCAGAGTATTTCTTTTGAGTTTTCAGTGGTCTTGATCAACACTCTGTGAGGCTGACAAAGAAACAACCACAGAATTAGATGGGACTGCACCTGCAGTTCACCAGTCTATGGAAGACTGCCCATTCCTACCAGCCAAACTCTAAAACCTACAATGCATGAACTGTGGGTAAAGTATTCAAAGTGTCTGGTTTCAGGAGTAGGAAATAAATCACCACAAAGCAAATAGTGTTCCAGTCCCACAAGAGTGCATAGTGACTCACTCATCCCAGTGAGTTGTCCCTTTACAAACTACAATAGATAATAGCTTTTCCAAGCATGATGGTACTTGGTGTTTTCAGTAGTATAACATGATGATCCGCCTTGAAAAATGGGGTAATGATTTTCATAACTGTATAGTGTTGGGGTCTTAGCAGGGGCCTCCAAGTCTGGCATACAGAGCAATAGGCCCTACTGATTGCTCGTTTGAATGTATAAAAGCTGAGGATAGCACTTTAGCTCATAGGCCAAGGTGGTTTTACATGTTAGTCATTTAAGCTGCTGCTTTGATATTCTTTGCTTGCTTTCTACCAACACTGCTACTTTCAGAAGCTGGGGGAGTTGGAACCTCCATTCAGTATTGTGTCCCTTTGTGCAGACTTACACTGCATGGCCTTTAAAATGTGATCTCAATCACCTTCTATTCTACCAAGGTATTGGTACATTGTACTCTGCACCTCTAATACTGTAATGGTGGGAAATTGTTTAGGTCAAATAGCACACGAGGACCACACAAGCCAGAGCACATTTAGAACCTTCACTCAGAGGAGGGGACCAATATCATCAATTTTCTAATTTCTCACTGGTTGGGAACACTGATAGGTGGTGCTAAACTCATTTACCAGTTGCCTTAGGTGTTGTTTAGAACACACAACAACACATTCTGTTATAGCATTAACCAGGTCACTGTATTTGAAACAACACGGAGAGGACAGATTAACCATGCAAGTCACAAGGAAGAAAAATGGGCATAATCTGCAGGACTTTCTGATTGAGGAGATGAAGCTCAGAGTGTGGGGAGAACAAACCAACCGGAGTTCACAGGACAGATTACCAGCAAAGAAAGAGATGCTGAGAGAGAATTTAGGATACTTTCAGAGTATTTCTTTTGAGTTTTCAGTGGTCTTGATCAACACTCTGTGAGGCTGACAAAGAAACAACCACAGAATTAGATGGGACTGCACCTGCAGTTCACCAGTCTATGGAAGACTGCCCATTCCTACCAGCCAAACTCTAAAACCTACAATGCATGAACTGTGGGTAAAGTATTCAAAGTGTCTGGTTTCAGGAGTAGGAAATAAATCACCACAAAGCAAATAGTGTTCCAGTCCCACAAGAGTGCATAGTGACTCACTCATCCCAGTGAGTTGTCCCTTTACAAACTACAATAGATAATAGCTTTTCCAAGCATGATGGTACTTGGTGTTTTCAGTAGTATAACATGATGATCCGCCTTGAAAAATGGGGTAATGATTTTCATAACTGTATAGTGTTGGGGTCTTAGCAGGGGCCTCCAAGTCTGGCATACAGAGCAATAGGCCCTACTGATTGCTCGTTTGAATGTATAAAAGCTGAGGATAGCACTTTAGCTCATAGGCCAAGGTGGTTTTACATGTTAGTCATTTAAGCTGCTGCTTTGATATTCTTTGCTTGCTTTCTACCAACACTGCTACTTTCAGAAGCTGGGGGAGTTGGAACCTCCATTCAGTATTGTGTCCCTTTGTGCAGACTTACACTGCATGGCCTTTAAAATGTGATCTCAATCACCTTCTATTCTACCAAGGTATTGGTACATTGTACTCTGCACCTCTAATACTGTAATGGTGGGAAATTGTTTAGGTCAAATAGCACACGAGGACCACACAAGCCAGAGCACATTTAGAACCTTCACTCAGAGGAGGGGACCAATATCATCAATTTTCTAATTTCTCACTGGTTGGGAACACTGATAGGTGGTGCTAAACTCATTTACCAGTTGCCTTAGGTGTTGTTTAGAACACACAACAACACATTCTGTTATAGCATTAACCAGGTCACTGTATTTCAAGGAGAATCAGCATTCTTGACAGTACACCATCGGAACCAGGCACTATGCTAGCTGCTTTTCTATGCACCTAACCTGTTGTGTCTACTGAAAGGTTAGTTTTCGGGTCTATATTGCAGGCTAGGGCCTATATGAAGTAGCAGATCAAAACAGGGAAGACTTTTTCAGTCTCTTGCAAGATAATCCAGTTATATTACCATATATTTTGATCCCACATAGCTTATTCATGATCATTCACCCCTCAGCTTCTTATTGTCCAAATATAAGAGTTAATCCCTTAAGAAGAGCCCATCTGTTAATGTAAAGAGTCAATGGCCCAGGCTTCTGAGTGATTACCAAATTGCTCTGAGTTCAGCCCATGGACTACTCCAGTTTCTTCCTGTTTCCATTCAGATGGTTTAAGTAAGTGTTGGGTTAAATAACAGCTGCAACTCATGTGGGGTAGGTAGGTTGTCTTAATTACATCCAACTCTATACCTAACATCAGGGGGAATTTCACCTACCCTCTCAACAGGCCATAGGAGCTGTCAAAAGCAAAGGGGTGGGTGCATTTGAAGGTTCTCAGGGCCAGGTAGCAGGCTCATTTCTCTGTGTGTACATATATATACACAATTGGTTATGTTTCTCTGGAGAACTTTGACTTATACAGAGGTAGGGAAAGAGGTTAGTGATTTTAGCTATAAAAATTAGCATAAGGCTTGTTCTCTTATGTCTGTGTCTTTATTGGGCTTTGAAAAATACAATCATCTACAGAAGAAACTAATACAACACTGTAAGCAACTATGCTCCAATAAAAGTTAAATTAAGAACTAGATAGCCTGAGAGATCCCTATGATGGGAATGATCTATATCTTGACTGTGATGATGCTCTTAGGAATCTATACTTGTGATAAGATTGTTTAGAACCAAATATACACACACACAAATGAGTATCTGTACATCTGGTGAAATCTGAATAAAATCAGTAGATGATATCAATGTCTGTTTCTTGGTTTTGGCACTATACTATACTCACGCAAAATGTTATCCTTGAAGAAAATGACTTAAGTGTACATGAGATGCCTCTTTCTTATTTCTTCTAACTGTATTTAGTCTATAATTATCTCCAGAAATTCAAGTAATCTTTGAACTTTTAATCAATCAGTAAATAACATGGATACCTTATTCTAAGGTAAAATGTAAGGTCATCGTGCAGAACTTGCAAATAACTCTCTGAAAAGTACTTGTCTGGCCTCAGGTAAATATATTGCTGAGAGTTATAGATTGTTCTAGGTCCAATCCCCTCCATCACCCATAGAAAGGTCTGGATGTCTATTTCTCGTCTAAAGTCTAGAGAAAAGACTTCAAGGGGACCATTCAGTGTATCTGAAGTTATTGGATACAGAGGATTGGTGCCTATATCAGGCTGAAATTTCACCTGACAGGAATGTGTGTATCTGGCTCACTATCTGGCAAAGGTACAAGTAGAATTGGCAGCATTTGGAAGAATGCTGCAATGATGGTGGTGTTTGTCAGGGTAAATAATACTTAAGCGCTTACTATGGATACAAGTGGTACAGACTTGAGAATGAACAGAGGACACTTGGGCACCTACTCCCATCTTGACATTTCTCCCTTAAAAAAAATATTTTTCTGTTAGACCATTTGCTTGTGGGATTTCTTATCAGAGTCTCCATTCTTGCCTAGTTCTGTTTGCATTGTTGGGAACTTCATTTTTCCCCCAAACCTGTCAATTTTCATTTAGATGCTGATGTTTACGCATTGTTTTATAGCAGCTCTCTGTGGGAAAAGTAAGGGCAAGGCATATGAAGCAGATACTAAGAAGCATCAAAATGCACTAATGGAAGGAGTGGGAAAACATCATTATAAATAAACCCAGGCACACAACAACCATATGGACTTAAATAAAAGATGTATTCAACAGGAGCCCCCTTTCCTTGGTAAATCTAACAAGATGAGTTAGAAAGAGTTGAGTGGTACCAATATCAGCTCGTCACACTTGGGGTAGAATTTAACAGTGGTATTTCTAACATCCGATTGGGGAGGGATAAATTAGGACTTTGGGATTTATAGATAGATAGATAGATAGATAATCAAAAAGGACCTACTGTGTAGCACAGCACAGAAAATTCTGTTCAATATTCTGTAATAACCTATACAGAAAAGTATCTGAAAAAGAATGTATATATGTATACATAGAATAGAATCACTTTCCTGTACACCTGAAATGAACATAACATTTTCAATCAACTATACTCCAATATAAAATACAAATGAAAAAATATTAACTTAATAGTTACCATTTCAGTTTCTACTTTAAAAATATAAGTTTGGATATTTTTATTCCAATACAAAGAAAATGGAGATACATCATGCTAGAGATGTATCAACCAACTTATTTTTCTATGAAGTGTAGACCAAGTTTGACCCACAACCAAAGTACCTGAGAAAAGATGGCAATTACTAGCAAAGTGTCTTTAAACTATTAATTATCCCCAAATACTAACTCGTTATCAGTAAGCTAATCTTGCTACAGTATTGAATCATGAATCACATTTTGATTTATCTACATTGCCTTTCAAGGAATATATTGTTACATTTTTAGTGGTTGCTTAATTGGAATAGTCAGCATTTGGAAGAATGCTGCAATGATGGTGGTGTTTGTCAGGGTAAATAATACTTAAGCGCTTACTATGGATACAAGTGGTACAGACTTGAGAATGAACAGAGGACACTTGGGCACCTACTCCCATCTTGACATTTCTCCCTTAAAAAAAATATTTTTCTGTTAGACCATTTGCTTGTGGGATTTCTTATCAGAGTCTCCATTCTTGCCTAGTTCTGTTTGCATTGTTGGGAACTTCATTTTTCCCCCAAACCTGTCAATTTTCATTTAGATGCTGATGTTTACGCATTGTTTTATAGCAGCTCTCTGTGGGAAAAGTAAGGGCAAGGCATATGAAGCAGATACTAAGAAGCATCAAAATGCACTAATGGAAGGAGTGGGAAAACATCATTATAAATAAACCCAGGCACACAACAACCATATGGACTTAAATAAAAGATGTATTCAACAGGAGCCCCCTTTCCTTGGTAAATCTAACAAGATGAGTTAGAAAGAGTTGAGTGGTACCAATATCAGCTCGTCACACTTGGGGTAGAATTTAACAGTGGTATTTCTAACATCCGATTGGGGAGGGATAAATTAGGACTTTGGGATTTATAGATAGATAGATAGATAGATAATCAAAAAGGACCTACTGTGTAGCACAGCACAGAAAATTCTGTTCAATATTCTGTAATAACCTATACAGAAAAGTATCTGAAAAAGAATGTATATATGTATACATAGAATAGAATCACTTTCCTGTACACCTGAAATGAACATAACATTTTCAATCAACTATACTCCAATATAAAATACAAATGAAAAAATATTAACTTAATAGTTACCATTTCAGTTTCTACTTTAAAAATATAAGTTTGGATATTTTTATTCCAATACAAAGAAAATGGAGATACATCATGCTAGAGATGTATCAACCAACTTATTTTTCTATGAAGTGTAGACCAAGTTTGACCCACAACCAAAGTACCTGAGAAAAGATGGCAATTACTAGCAAAGTGTCTTTAAACTATTAATTATCCCCAAATACTAACTCGTTATCAGTAAGCTAATCTTGCTACAGTATTGAATCATGAATCACATTTTGATTTATCTACATTGCCTTTCAAGGAATATATTGTTACATTTTTAGTGGTTGCTTTCACTATTATGTTTTATACACAAAGGTTATCACAGTCAACTTGTGTTGATTGACATTTTACCAGTTCACATAAGTCATGGAAACACTACTTCCTTTCATATGACCTTGCACTTCTCCATTTACAAAATTAATTGTCTTAAATATTCCTTTCCCCTACATACAGACTCACATCACACTGTATTCTAAATTTTCTCTCATGAACCTGGAGTCTCTACAAAGAGAAGAGCTTAGGACCACTTTTCAAAAACTGGATTCTAGGAATGAAAATCTGAAGGGTTCTCCCAAAAAAATATGGCCTGTGGAAAATGTACATTCTGAAGTCATTTACAGGGAGAAAGTCTCACTAATGGTTGAAATAAAATTTTTGCCTCCTTGTATCCTTAATCTGAAGTTATATTAATAATTTTATTTAGAAGTATAATGTGACTTCCCTTGGACCTGATAGGACAGAAACTAATATTCAATTTAGAATTAAGTTCACAATGCTAAAATTACTTTTATATATATATATATATTCAGTATTTTATAGATTTTATATCATTTTAATGATTTTATGGAAATATTAGTTGACTTCGTAGTAACTGCACAGCCCCCACACACATGAACTACCTGGTGGCCTCACAGCAGAAGGCCCATTAGTCATTTTCTATGTGATACTTGCTTCCATCCCAGACAGTGGCCTTTAGCCTTAGCTGTCCCTTAGAATCACCCTAGGAACTTAGAAGTCCTGATGTCATAGCCCCAATTCCCAAAGATTGAAATTTAACTCGACCCAGCAATTTCTAAAATTCCCCAGATGCATCTATTGCAGTGTCAAGATACCTTATTGCTGTGCATTCTGACTTGAGACAATTAGAACTCAGAGCATCTAGCTTATGACAAGAGAGAAAATGATTGGTTTGCTTTGGTGAATGGGACGTTATGCTCCTGAATAACAGAGGAATCAAGAGGTACACACATGTCTGCCATGTGAAGAGAAAGAAGCAGAGTCACTGATTGTAAAAGAATATAAAATTAGAAGAGGAACCCTGGTCCCTGTGGCTGGTTGCAATCCTAGCTTGAGGTTCCATGTGTACATGGACAGATGAATGGATAAAGAATCTGTGGTGTATACATACACAAAGGAATATTACTCAGCCATATAAAGGAACACATCTGAATCAGTTCTAATGAGATATAAAGCCTAGAGCTTATTACACAGAGTGAAGTAAGTCAGAAAAACAAATATCATATATTAATGTATATATATGGAATTGAAAAAGATGGTACTGATGAACCCATTTCATGGAAATAGGAGATAGGGCAGCAGTGGAGAAGCAGACATAGAGAACAGACTTGTGGAAATGGAGTTGGGGTGAAGGAGAGTGTTGTATGAACAAAGTGGCATGGAAGCATATACACTACCATATGCAAAATAAATAGCCAGTGGGTACTTCCTGTATAACTCAGGGATCTCAGACCAGGCTCTGTAACAACATAGAGGTGTGATGGGGTGAAATGTGGGAGGGAGGCTAAAAAGGGAGAGGACATATGTGTACTTGTGGCTGATTCATGTTGATGTGTGGCAGAAATCAACACAATACTGGAAAGCAATTATCTTTCAATTAAAACTGATAGTAATAATAATAAATCCAAAGCTTGTGAGCATCGGTAAGAAGAGTGATGTGATTGAAATACATGAAAAGTAAGATAAAAAGAATAACTAGTAAGGTGTTTTGCATAGGGGTAAATATATCCTTCTCAGTCTCTATGGAATTATCTGACCCACAAGCTGTCTTATAATTGTCACAAGAAAGTAAATGGGCAAAATGTATATAGACTGTTATTTCTCAATAGGAAAGCACCTAAATCAATACCTTTTTAATATTAGCTCCACATGTACAACAGACTAGAATATGGTCAGTGCCTCATCTCTTGCTGAAAGTAGCACTTTCTATTCCAACAAAATTATAAGCTTCTCTGGGACAACAGCTATGTTTTCACTCATTACAGTATTTAGCAGGGTGCTTTGTGCAGAATAGAGGCATTATTAATAAATCTGTTTAAAAGAATAAATGAGGATGGGTTCAGCTTTTATACCAGTTGTACATATGAAAGATAAATGTTAGCACCAAGTCTACACATGAAGAAAAGTAATATATTTATAATGCATATTACAAAAATGTTTAATTCTATTAACATCTCTACTCCCCATCTTGTAAAAATGCAATCCATGTAACTTTTAAGATTTATTTATTTATTTATTTTGGGCGAGTTTCGGGTTGGGGAGGGAGGGGAGCAGGCGGGCCACTCCTATTGGTCTTTCACTTCTCTATGTTCATCCGTCTTTGTTCTTTGGCTCCTGTGGGCCTCCCATCGCGGTGGCATCTGTCGTTGCTGAGCGCCGGCTCTGGGCGCACGTGCTCCACAGCTCCGGCTCAGTTATTCAACACATCAGTTCAGCCGCTCCGCGGCACGTGGGATCTTCCCAGGCCAGGGCTCAAACCGGCGCCCCTTGCACTGCAAAGCGGTGTCCTTACCCACTGGACCACCAGGGGAAGCCCCCATGTAACTTTTATTTATAATTTATTCTCCTCTCATGATAAATAACTTTTGTTCATATTGTGAATTTGTTAACTCCAACGAAAGCACATGGGGAGAAATATTAAATCTTCACCAAATTCCACTAACATCCAGAGGCCATATGATGTTCTAATACAAGGTTTACTGACATAAACACATGAAGATAGAAGACAAAAATGTGTTTGCTATAGTTATATAAACATTTGAGGCTTTTATTAGGGACATGTCATAATTTGTTAATTCATTGAAATAATTTCTTTTAGACAGAAAAAAATGTTTTCCATTCTTTTGGGACTGTTTTAGAGTATTCCCAGCAATAGTAACCCAGTATTTCTTTAAGTGAGGCATTTTGGATTGATTAAAATGTTTGTATATTATTAAAGTTTCTAAAGGCATTTTTTTTCCAGTGGCAGAGACTGAAAGCAAAACACTGAGCTAGAGTTACAAATCTACACTTCTATAGATATGGGAATAATATATTTTGTTCCATCAACATGTCTACTTTACATTATTCAGCACAAAGCTTTCTGAAATAAGAATCATGGGGATATAAGAATATAAAGGAAAAAGGTACAAATAACAGCTTCATAAACTGAAAAATGTACATAAATAAATCATGTATATGTGGGCAGTTTGCTTAGCTGGCAAGAAACAAAATATGGAAAATCTGCTTGTTAAACAATAACTACAGAGTGTGCTTTTATGATGTTTTTCACCACAGTAATTCATATTAGAGATAGAAGCAGTTGCATGTTAAATAAAATCATTGAGCGTTGTTCCCTTCGCATTGTAAAGAGCTGACTTATGTTGTTTTTAGATGCCTCCCATTAGAAAGTAAATATTCCTTCAATGCTATGCATTTCACAAAATTTAATAAAGACAGACTGTAAATAAAGTCATAGGGAGATTTCAGACAGTTTTATTAGGAGATTGTTGAAAAGAAAAAGAAAATTAAATACAATAACAGTAAATGTGGTTCTCACATTGAAACCAGGCTCAAAGAACTAGGCTACCATAGAAAAATTTCCAATTCTTGCATTATGATGTAAAAACAGATTTTTGTACAGATTTTGTACAACAAAATTCGTAATAACCTTTTATCATTTTTAGAAAACTTTAAATATATAGATAAAAATAGACAATTTTCATAGGTCCTACATGAAGATGAGTATGTTCTGTTTCAAGGGCTTGCATAGAGCGCAAATGTGGTTATAATATAGAACAACTAGACATTAATAATTTTAGGATTACAAAAGCATGGAAACCATAAAATGGGCACAATTTTACTTGTTTAAACCAAAAAAAAAAAAAAATTAAACCAACCTGCGTAACTAATAAAGGGGGAAAAAACTTAAGTTACAGACTTAAAATAACATTTCATGACTTGTAATATTTACAACATGTTAGTAAGATTCTCTCTTAGCATATAGCTGATAGCATTTTTCTTTAATCCTTGCTAAAATTTCCTTTTATGGTGAACCAAACACTAAAGCATTCTCAAAGTTCTGGAAAGTATGTATTTTAGAACTATTTAACCTACTTAAAAGGGGACTCTATGCAAGAAGCAGAGCAATGGCTGATTTTAATACTTATGAAAGTTGTGGGCTTTTTTAAAAAAAACTTTCAAAAAATGTATGATTGAAAAGGTTGCCACAAGTCCCTCTGATTTTAAGTGTTATGATCCTTTAAAGACTGCATACAGGGATAAACAAGAGATACATATAAGAATGAATAGAATCTCTTGTGCTCAAATAAAAGATGTGTATGGAAGAACTATGCTTAGAAAACCAAGTTTCTCAAAAGCATTTGCTAACAGTGTTTTAAATAAAAAATATTGCTCCCTTTTAAACAAGCTAAAAATAGGAACTGCATATATAACCTTTTATTTATTAAAAATGGCCTCAGCTGGTTAATAGCAAGCTACACAAAAGAAATATATTCC
Organism: Tragulus kanchil; assembly: GCA_022376925.1. Classification (NCBI taxonomy): domain Eukaryota; kingdom Metazoa; phylum Chordata; class Mammalia; order Artiodactyla; family Tragulidae; genus Tragulus; species Tragulus kanchil. The sequence goes on along the minus strand of JAIOJX010000003.1, from coordinate 44,626,677 downwards.
AGTATTGCAAGGAAGACCTAAAAAACTATAGAAGCTTAGTGCCAGTGTATCTATAATGGTAATTTTTTAACCAAGTCATTAATACCCAATGAGAACTATGTTTAAACATTTTTAAACTAGTTTCCTTGGTCACTTAAGATTTTTCTATTTATGATAATAAATAATGTGATCATAAAATTTTAAGATGATGGCAAAATCATAAAATGTCCAGCAAAGGTACTGATTCACGATTTCAGTCTTTAAAGGTGTAACTCCAAGTATGTAAAAACAAAGAGAAGCTAACTTCAGCATGTAATAAGCACTGTTCGCAGCTTGAATTCCAGTTATTTGCACAAAAGTGAAAACACATACGGTAACTTTCAAGACAAAAGTGAAAATAACATGTAGGCACCCTTCCCTCTGATCAGGGTGGGAAGCACAACACATTTTAACTTTATCACTCAGCGCTACATGGTATTGGACTGATACATCAAGAATCAAGGGTTTGTTAGGTTTTGTCTTTCAGCAACATTAACATAATATGACATTAACATATAAAAATATTTCTGGTGTTTGATTTTGTGTTCAGCCACAATCCGTTCTGTATAGTGCAGTTTGGGGCACTAACTAAGGTTCCATATACAAATAAAAAAGTGGCTGACACAGAGTTCTGATGTCACCAGATATGTAAGATCTCATTCATTAATACTGTGACTCCAGACAAATATTTACATGCCTGCATGCGTTAAAACCAGAAAGGTGTCTTTCTGACCAACAGAGTGACAAAACATATTTTCTAAAATTTTCATTTTCCTAAACTCTAGTATACTACTGCATACATAATACCTTCCTTGTATGTTTTATGTTTATATACTGTACATGTGACCAACAGTTTGAAGAAGAATCATCATGATCATTTTAAATTTTATATACCACTACCAGTTGGGAATGAAAACATGTTACATTTACACATATATTTTTTTAAGGAAAAAAAGACCTTCGGTAAACCTTTTGGCTTATGTCCAATGCTTCTTTTTATATATGCAAAATGCTATTTCATGGGGTTGTTGTCAATATCCATTTGTTGGTCTTTTGGAAAGTACATGAACAAAAATCTTCAGGAGAAAACCCACAGAGAGTTTAAAATAGAATGTAACAGAATATTACTCTGTGATTAATCGATTTTTTTTTTTTAGGAATCCTCTATGTCCCCTACAAGTTCATTTCCAAGTGTTCTTGCTGGTTTCTGGAGGACATAATTCTGTAAGTCTGGTACAAATGCCACAAAAGTCTCTTGATGTGCTCAGATACAGAATTTTCAGAAGAGGAAAATGGTTCATTCCATTAAAAAACAAAGCTAGATCTTATTCAGACCTGGCTTTAAACTCTGTATACAAGAATCCAGCAGCAAAGTTGCAGTTCTTATTAACTGTAAGAAGTTTGATACTTGTACATTTACAAACATTCTCAGGTCTCTGGTATGAACCACAGATGAAAATCAATGAAGGAAACTTTTTGCAGAATACTTAAACTTTTAAAGGACATTAATACACAAAATTGAGGAAGTTCCTTAAAAGGACTTTATTGTTTTTCCAAACTTTCCAATGATGAATCTCTGACTGCAGAGTTCTTTACCATAATATGGATTTCTTCAGCAGGAAAAATTCAGTACATGACAGTAGTTTTCAAATACAGTCTTCCATATACAAATAAAAAAGTGGCTGACACAGAGTTCTGATGTCACCAGATATGTAAGATCTCATTCATTAATACTGTGACTCCAGACAAATATTTACATGCCTGCATGCGTTAAAACCAGAAAGGTGTCTTTCTGACCAACAGAGTGACAAAACATATTTTCTAAAATTTTCATTTTCCTAAACTCTAGTATACTACTGCATACATAATACCTTCCTTGTATGTTTTATGTTTATATACTGTACATGTGACCAACAGTTTGAAGAAGAATCATCATGATCATTTTAAATTTTATATACCACTACCAGTTGGGAATGAAAACATGTTACATTTACACATATATTTTTTTAAGGAAAAAAAGACCTTCGGTAAACCTTTTGGCTTATGTCCAATGCTTCTTTTTATATATGCAAAATGCTATTTCATGGGGTTGTTGTCAATATCCATTTGTTGGTCTTTTGGAAAGTACATGAACAAAAATCTTCAGGAGAAAACCCACAGAGAGTTTAAAATAGAATGTAACAGAATATTACTCTGTGATTAATCGATTTTTTTTTTTTAGGAATCCTCTATGTCCCCTACAAGTTCATTTCCAAGTGTTCTTGCTGGTTTCTGGAGGACATAATTCTGTAAGTCTGGTACAAATGCCACAAAAGTCTCTTGATGTGCTCAGATACAGAATTTTCAGAAGAGGAAAATGGTTCATTCCATTAAAAAACAAAGCTAGATCTTATTCAGACCTGGCTTTAAACTCTGTATACAAGAATCCAGCAGCAAAGTTGCAGTTCTTATTAACTGTAAGAAGTTTGATACTTGTACATTTACAAACATTCTCAGGTCTCTGGTATGAACCACAGATGAAAATCAATGAAGGAAACTTTTTTTGCAGAATACTTAAACTTTTAAAGGACATTAATACACAAAATTGAGGAAGTTCCCTTAAAAGGACTTTATTGTTTTTTCCAAACTTTCCAATGATGAATCTCTGACTGCAGAGTTCTTTACCATAATATGGATTTCTTCAGCAGGAAAAATTCAGTACATGACAGTAGTTTTCAAATACAGTCTTCCATCTAAAAATGAACAACAAAAAATAATTAATTGCATGACATCTGGGAGACAAATGTGACTATAAGAACTATGTAACCTGATATAAGATTTGTGAGTTTTATTCTGATTTCACTTACATAGGAAGTAACTTTTTCACATATCCTCAAAGTTAATTTCACAATAACATTGGGTTTATGTTATTGAAAAGAAACCTACAGCATTTCATAAATTCTCATAAATACATAGTTTCTATTTTGATATCAGTACAGAGCACTCAGAAAATAGATAAGAGTATGTGTGTGTGTTTTGCTGATATGCAAAGCTAGTTGATTTCTGCTGAATGACAATTACTTCCTCCAAGCTTACAGAACCAATTTTTTTCTGAATGTACTCAGATATGTCTCCAGCATGAAAGTCTGAGTTCCCACTTACTCCTTAGAGGTGTTGTTAAATATACCACGTAACATAACTCTTGTGCACACATGTTGGTATTTATACAAAAGTCTTTCAAGTTATTTCATCAGTATCAGTGAACTACAGTCTTTCCACCTTGAAGTAAGATTAGCTGAACAATTAAAAGTAAAGATGAAAATATATTACTCAACTTTTATTACCAGTTGAGAAACGCACAGCTCTGTGACAAAGAAAAGTAAATAAAATCTTCAATGAACCTATCTGAAAGAAGCATAAATAAGAAATTAAAAATCCAGAGGACAAACAAAGCAAAACATAAACCTATTACACTCTCAACTGTCCACTTTATGGTGTGGTTTAAACTTTGGAAGTATTTGTATAAAACATGTTCAAATTACACATTTTAATGTCTGTAGTAGAAGCTATATAGAAAAGTAAAGTTTCCCAAACATTTAAAAAGCACTTATTGCAATGCAAGAGTTTGCATTGTCTGGTAACTTTAAGAATCAATACATAAGGAACTAGAAATAGACTACAGTAATTTAGGAAACAGAGTCTAAATATTTGTAGATCTCACCTTCAACATTAAGTGAATTGAGTGCTTATACATAATCTGTGGTAGATATAATAGTCAAGCTTTTCAACTTAATGTTAAACCATTTTCTACACCATAGAAGTATCAATGTACCTAAATTTTATTTTCCTAGTGTATGTTTTATCTTTGTCTATATACAGTTGGAATATTCCTTCCAGGATATTATGAACTCTGCTTGGTTTATTGATATAATCTAAGTTATGGTTTCACAATAAAACATTCCTCAAAGTTAATTTCACAATAACATTGGGTTTATGTTATTGAAAAGAAACCTACAGCATTTCATAAATTCTCATAAATACATAGTTTCTATTTTGATATCAGTACAGAGCACTCAGAAAATAGATAAGAGTATGTGTGTGTGTTTTGCTGATATGCAAAGCTAGTTGATTTCTGCTGAATGACAATTACTTCCTCCAAGCTTACAGAACCAATTTTTTTCTGAATGTACTCAGATATGTCTCCAGCATGAAAGTCTGAGTTCCCACTTACTCCTTAGAGGTGTTGTTAAATATACCACGTAACATAACTCTTGTGCACACATGTTGGTATTTATACAAAAGTCTTTCAAGTTATTTCATCAGTATCAGTGAACTACAGTCTTTCCACCTTGAAGTAAGATTAGCTGAACAATTAAAAGTAAAGATGAAAATATATTACTCAACTTTTATTACCAGTTGAGAAACGCACAGCTCTGTGACAAAGAAAAGTAAATAAAATCTTCAATGAACCTATCTGAAAGAAGCATAAATAAGAAATTAAAAATCCAGAGGACAAACAAAGCAAAACATAAACCTATTACACTCTCAACTGTCCACTTTATGGTGTGGTTTAAACTTTGGAAGTATTTGTATAAAACATGTTCAAATTACACATTTTAATGTCTGTAGTAGAAGCTATATAGAAAAGTAAAGTTTCCCAAACATTTAAAAAGCACTTATTGCAATGCAAGAGTTTGCATTGTCTGGTAACTTTAAGAATCAATACATAAGGAACTAGAAATAGACTACAGTAATTTAGGAAACAGAGTCTAAATATTTGTAGATCTCACCTTCAACATTAAGTGAATTGAGTGCTTATACATAATCTGTGGTAGATATAATAGTCAAGAATTTCAAATTAATGTTAAACCATTTTTCTACACCATAGAAGTATCAATGTACCTAAATTTTATTTTCCTAGTGTATGTTTTATCTTTGTCTATATACAGTTGGAATATTCCTTCCAGGATATTATGAACTCTGCTTGGTTTATTGATATAATCTAAGTACCAGCAAATAAATATGAGTTTGCACAAATGAATGAATGAGTCAGATATAATTTTCATGTGATTTATATATATATATATAAAGTAGATAAATAAACCTAATGAACTAACATTATAAAAATCAAATATGAAAACTCTATTCTCTCATATTCTTACTATCATGTGTCTAAAACCCAAAACTTTTAATAGATAACTGTGATAATAATGAATTTTACTAAGCAAATCAGTTAAATGATTTTAAAATCTCATAACAGAAATTATAGAAGTAACCAAAGTGGTAGAACACTGATGCTTTTAACCAAATTTTTCCTATTTCTTAGTCCTTATTTCATTTAGCCTGACTTTTATCTCCTTCCAATTATCTTGCAGTTTCTATCATATATTTACTTATGTTGAAGATGCCATTCTTATTCTTTTTATTTTTTTAATAGACAATGTTTCCTAAAATTAGACAAGGGGGAGAAACATTCTCAACTTCCCCCCAATTTAAATTTCATCCAGTGAAGTCTTTCAAAATACTTATGAAAAAGAAATGATAGGCTCAAAGTGCGCATGTCAAGATTATTCATTTTTTAAAATCTCTGTACCTTAAAGAAAAAAATTAAAGCCTTGGCAAATTATTTTCTAATCTTCTGTGATGTCCATAACATTATGCAGAAGGAGCGAAGTAGCAAAGAGTGGGTATACAAAAGTCACTCTTTTATTATGAACCATTGTAGGCTTGCACATTGTTTGAAAAGATCCACTACCAAATTTTTCATCCAGGTGCTATATAATTTGGCACTGACTTTCTACTCTGATTTTATCTATCACTCCTTTCTCTCACTCAGTGAACTTGGCTCTCCTTTTCATTCTACAGAAGGCATACTAAGCTCTACACTGCTTTGGAGTATTCAGGTTATTTCTTCGAGAAATCTCAGGATAAGTACATTCTCCTTCCCTGTTTACATCGATATTCTCTACTATTACGCATCTTTTAACAGAGTTCACCCTAAGAATCAACTCCATAGCACTTTGTCTAGCTTTGAAGTTACATATGAGAAGCTTCTTACGTGACGAAACCTGCAAAAGCACGAGTCAGAATTCTTACCCCATCAGTATAAGAAGGAGCATCCTTCAGCATGATGCTTACTTTAAAAGGTTTAATGCACTGTCAAATGTTAAGCTTTTGGAGAAATTAATTATCATGTTAGTATGCTAAAAATAATACCCTTTGACAGGTTAGCAATTTTAAATTCTACCTAAGACCAAACTAAAACTAAAATAAAAATATATCAAGTAAAAATATAACACAATAATAACTTTGTAAGAACCTTATTGCAGATTATATGCAAAATATGCTAATAAAGTTTATGTACATTATACTTATGTACTCAGTGTTTGATCTAGATCATATAATAATTATTTTAATAAACATTAATCTCTAAATTTTTGACCCATGTTCCTAAAAGACGGACAGCATCAAGGATTAAAATACCAGCTAGGGTCTTCCCTGGTGGTCCAGTGGGTAAAGACATTGCCTTGCAGTACAAGGGGCGTGGCTCGATCCTGTTTTGGGAGGATCCCACGTGCCCCGGAGCAGCTTGGTAGTCAACTACCAAGCCGGAGTTCTGGAGCACATTTGTCCAGAGCCGGTGCTCTGTGACAACAGAGGCCACTGCGATGGGAGGCCCACACAGGCCAAAGAACAAAGATGGATGAAAATGAATAAATGAAAGACCAATAGAAGTGGCCAAAAAAAAAAGAAAAAATGCTGGGTATAAAATGCACCCCAATTGCTATAGTTAAGACATTTCCATGATTCAATAATACTTAGATATCAGAGACTATCTGGCTTAGAATTAACTGGAAACAAAATTATCAGACACAGAAAGACCCTCGAAGAGCAACTCTCTCTCTCCCTTTGTCTACAGAGCTTAACTTTGAAAGCAATTTTACTTTATAATTTTGGCATGTTTATTAAAGTGTTGCTGTGGTTTAGTCACAAAGTCTTGTCCAACTCTTTGAGACCCCATTTACCATCGCCTGCCAGGCTCCTTTGTTCATGGGATTTCCCAGGCAAGAATACTGGAGTGGGTAATCATTTCCTTTTCCAGGGAATCTTTCCAATTCAGGGATCAAACTCACTCCTCCTGCAATGCAGGCTGATTGTTTACCACTGAGCCACCAGGGAAGCCTTTATTAGCACATACTTATGGATTAAAAATAAAAGGTTTTAAATAATTTTATTTTGTTCCTGAGAAGTTGTATTGACCTGCCAATCCACTGCAAATAACCACACATGAATGTACCCAGAGAGATAACTGTAGGCTTATGAGTTATGGGATTGTAGATCTATGTCAAGCTTCTGATTACAAACCACATAAGAACACGTTGAGTGGCAAGGGTGCTAGGAAAAATGCATAAGCCTGTAATTCAATCTGTGCAGTGTTTTTATGTTATGTAATAATGGTTCCTGTCCTTCCCTGACTCTTCAAACAGCAGGCAAAGTGATGGAGCCCTAGAGAAGGCCCTGTAAAAACAAGCTATAGGATGGAGATTATTGGAATCTATTTTTATGGCTAAGACTTCATTATTTAGAGGTGTGTTGTTTGCATTTGAGGCTTATTCATGTTTTGTTTTCATGGTTGCCCTTTGGACATTATACTTCCTTTCTAACTAGATAATCTCACAACTCTTCACCGTTTCTTAAATTATCTTTATTTCTGCATTCATTGGCCACAGAGAAATATTTTTCTTGATGCTGAGCATGCTTTATGAAACAATCATTCCCCAATATCTCAAATGGATGAGAACTGTTTTAAAGACCAAGTAAACTGGAAATAGGGGTTTCCTAGGTGGCACTAATGCAGGAGGTCCACGTGCCAGTGCAGGAGACCAAAGAGACATAGGTTCAATGCCTGGTTTGTGAAGATCCTCTGGAGGAGGGCATGGCAGCACATGCCAGTCTTCTTGCCCGGAGAATCTCATGACCCTAGGAGTCTAGCTGACTACAGTCTATAGGATAGCACAGAGTCAGACATGGCTGAAGTCATTTAGCACACAAACTGGAAATAAAAATTATAATAATTATTAACAGTATGAATAGTATTTTCTGAGTGCCTGTTGTGTTCATGGTATTTTATAGATTTTAAAGGTAAACATTTTAACAACTCAACAGAATAGGTAAGACTCAAAAAAGTTATCCTGTACATTTTCAAAAAGCAAGAGAATAGAAATAAGGTGATTGATATTTGTGTGAGTCTATATCCATTCCATTATGTCGTTTCCTCTAATAAGCAACTGGAAGATCACTGAAGGAAATACACTGTCTCTGATTTGCAGACGACAGGAATGACTCTAGGACATCTTGATACCATCAGTCTTCCTTTAGGAAATACATTGCAAAAAAAGATGTACCCAGAGAGATAACTGTATTGAGTTATGGGATTGTAGATCTATGTCAAGCTTCTGATTACAAACCACATAAGAACACGTTGAGTGGCAAGGGTGCTAGGAAAAATGCATAAGCCTGTAATTCAATCTGTGCAGTGTTTTTATGTTATGTAATAATGGTTCCTGTCCTTCCCTGACTCTTCAAACAGCAGGCAAAGTGATGGAGCCCTAGAGAAGGCCCTGTAAAAACAAGCTATAGGATGGAGATTATTGGAATCTATTTTTATGGCTAAGACTTCATTATTTAGAGGTGTGTTGTTTGCATTTGAGGCTTATTCATGTTTTGTTTTCATGGTTGCCCTTTGGACATTATACTTCCTTTCTAACTAGATAATCTCACAACTCTTCACCGTTTCTTAAATTATCTTTATTTCTGCATTCATTGGCCACAGAGAAATATTTTTCTTGATGCTGAGCATGCTTTATGAAACAATCATTCCCCAATATCTCAAATGGATGAGAACTGTTTTAAAGACCAAGTAAACTGGAAATAGGGGTTTCCTAGGTGGCACTAATGCAGGAGGTCCACGTGCCAGTGCAGGAGACCAAAGAGACATAGGTTCAATGCCTGGTTTGTGAAGATCCTCTGGAGGAGGGCATGGCAGCACATGCCAGTCTTCTTGCCCGGAGAATCTCATGACCCTAGGAGTCTAGCTGACTACAGTCTATAGGATAGCACAGAGTCAGACATGGCTGAAGTCATTTAGCACACAAACTGGAAATAAAAATTATAATAATTATTAACAGTATGAATAGTATTTTCTGAGTGCCTGTTGTGTTCATGGTATTTTATAGATTTTAAAGGTAAACATTTTAACAACTCAACAGAATAGGTAAGACTCAAAAAAGTTATCCTGTACATTTTCAAAAAGCAAGAGAATAGAAATAAGGTGATTGATATTTGTGTGAGTCTATATCCATTCCATTATGTCGTTTCCTCTAATAAGCAACTGGAAGATCACTGAAGGAAATACACTGTCTCTGATTTGCAGACGACAGGAATGACTCTAGGACATCTTGATACCATCAGTCTTCCTGCTTTGTGACTCTGTCGTCACCATTTTCTCAGAAACAGAGGTTTCCTTTTAGTATGCAGAGCTTCAACTGAACAACTTGAACTCAGAACTAGAATGCGTATAGCTTTGTTTCAGAGAAAATATCTTCCTTTGACACAATGATTATTTGCTTTTGTAAGGGAGGCTGATATGACAGAAAAATCATCAAGCGACACTCTGTGCATGGGAGTATTTAATTAAAAAGTCTCTTCTAATTAAAAGCATGTGGGAGTAGGGATTGAGTGAAACTATTTAAATTACAAATTCCTTTAATAGTTCCAAAGTTCACTGTGACTTGATGCTTACAGCTCTAATTTGGTATACAAGTAAGTATCTAGATCACTGGATAGTTTATTGCAGGTGTGAATTTTTGTCTGCTGCTTGCTGTTATTATGCAGATTTAGATCTACAGACAAAGAAAAAATTTAAATGTCTGATATAATGGATCTAGATTTTAATATTAAAGTTGAAACTATCAACTCAGACCATCAATGTCAAATATTCTGTTATTTATTTGCTGTGGATAAGGAGGGAGAAATGAAGTATGTTACAAACTTTCTAGCTCTGTTTTGTATTTGTGAATTATATTTAGTTTTTAAATTTAATTTTTATTTTATTTTAAAGTACAATTGATTTCCAATGTTGTGTTGTTATCAGGTATACAGCAAAGTGGTTCAGTTATACATATACATTGATTACATATTTTGTAGATATTATTATATGTATCTTATTTATTACATATAAAGCATATAGACAGATATAGAATTTAGCTTATATACCATGTATAAAATTAAAGTATTGAATAGCTTGATCATTTATTTTAAAAAGCTAATGAAGTTTGTTCTACAAAAAGAATATATGATGAGATTTTATCAGAAATTTTGAACAATTTCAAATTACTTAGTTGGGTGATTCCAGAAATCTAATGCTTTCATGGAATCATTAACAAAGGAGTGTGTCACTGAAGAATATTACTCAGTATGTAAATAGGTATACATCCAAGTTTTCAATAGAAGTCCCTTGCAAACATGCACAAGGGTATTTTAATTTTTTTCTCATTTTTTTTTCACAAAAAGCTTAATAAATTGCATTTCTTATTAGGAAGTAGCTTTATTAAAAATATGTATATTTGTTCAAAACTTATACCCATATACCTGTAATCTAATGAAGTTTGCTGCTTTCCCCAAAGAACTGTATGTGCCATATCATACATGTGTGTGCCATATCATCCTACTCCAGAGCTGAGAAAAATATGAACATAACAGAGGGCAAATATATAAGATCATTTATCTAGAAAGTTTAATATTTGCTTAGAGAATGCTAGGCCAATATAAAATATAGTAGCCCTGATTTTTTTCTCAATATAATGTCTTAATAATATGAAGTAAGAGAAACCAAAACAAACGATGAAAACAAATGTTAATGATTCACATGATATTTGATAAGACAACAAAAGGAACTCAAAATGAAAACAAATAAATAGGAACAGATGGGAAGGATCTTTGTCAAGTCATAACCCCTCTTCTAAAACCCCTAAAGGAAGAAGCTAATTAAAGAAAATATTGTTTCTTGCTTTTTTTATAACTTTATATTTAGTTTAAGAACATTCTGCTACTGCTGAGGCAAAGAAGCAGAGACGGAAAGTCTACATTCAACATGAGAAATATTTTAAGAGAGATGGATGTTCAGCACAAGCTCTCTGACAAGAGGACACTGAGTAAATAGTGTTTCCTCCCATGAAATGGAGATAATAGCAGTGTAAGTGATTTTTAGAAGTTATAGTCAAGGTTGTGTTCAAATATGATGGAAAAGGAAAAACTGAAAAAGTCACAACAGATTTTGAATTTTACGGTGATAGCTGAAGAACCTGAGGCCCACAAAGTTGAGTGAAATTGAGAAAAGATTGAACCTCAGATGCCTTTTGCATGCTCTTTCTATAAGCACCTGGTGCCATTCTAGAGAATGGGCACAGGCTATGTGTAAGCAGGTGCAGCAAACAGAGTATTCTATACAGCACAGGCAGTAGAAAGGGGATTACCTAATGGACCAACATGACCATCTGAAACCAGAGTAGATATTATTGTGTCTAGTACAAAGCTAGTATGAAGTAAAGCTCTTGATTGTGGCTAATACTGAAAACACAAATAGTTTTATAAACAAGAACTGTTTTTGGACATTTTCAGCTTTCCTCAAAGAAATGAGAGAACATCATCTAGTTTAAAATAGGATCTGAGAGCAGAAGAGCATTTAAAGTTATGATGAAATTGAAAATGAAGTCACTCAGTCGTGTCCAACTCTTTGTGACCTATGGACAAGTCATGGAATTCTCCAGGCAGGAATACTGGAGTGGGAAACCTTTCCCTTCTCCAGGGGATCTTCCTAACCCAGGGATCCAAACCAGGTTTCCCACACTGCAGGCAGATTCCTTACTATCTGTATCTGTTGAGCTACAAGGGAATCCAAAAGGTAACTACGTTTTTAGACAGAAAACAATGTAAATAAATCCCTATCCTTTACATGTGAAGAAACTTTTTATTAGACTCTAGATAAGGCTTCCCAGGTGGTACTAGTAATAAAGAACCCACCTGCCAATGGAGGAGACATAAGAAGCAGATTCAATCACCTGGAAGAGAGCATGGCAATCCACTCCAGTATTCTTGTCTGAAGAATCCTGTGGACAGAGGATCCTGGCTGGCTTTATATTTAAAGTTTAAGAACATTCTGCTACTGCTGAGGCAAAGAAGCAGAGACGGAAAGTCTACATTCAACATGAGAAATATTTTAAGAGAGATGGATGTTCAGCACAAGCTCTCTGACAAGAGGACACTGAGTAAATAGTGTTTCCTCCCATGAAATGGAGATAATAGCAGTGTAAGTGATTTTTAGAAGTTATAGTCAAGGTTGTGTTCAAATATGATGGAAAAGGAAAAACTGAAAAAGTCACAACAGATTTTGAATTTTACGGTGATAGCTGAAGAACCTGAGGCCCACAAAGTTGAGTGAAATTGAGAAAAGATTGAACCTCAGATGCCTTTTGCATGCTCTTTCTATAAGCACCTGGTGCCATTCTAGAGAATGGGCACAGGCTATGTGTAAGCAGGTGCAGCAAACAGAGTATTCTATACAGCACAGGCAGTAGAAAGGGGATTACCTAATGGACCAACATGACCATCTGAAACCAGAGTAGATATTATTGTGTCTAGTACAAAGCTAGTATGAAGTAAAGCTCTTGATTGTGGCTAATACTGAAAACACAAATAGTTTTATAAACAAGAACTGTTTTTGGACATTTTCAGCTTTCCTCAAAGAAATGAGAGAACATCATCTAGTTTAAAATAGGATCTGAGAGCAGAAGAGCATTTAAAGTTATGATGAAATTGAAAATGAAGTCACTCAGTCGTGTCCAACTCTTTGTGACCTATGGACAAGTCATGGAATTCTCCAGGCAGGAATACTGGAGTGGGAAACCTTTCCCTTCTCCAGGGGATCTTCCTAACCCAGGGATCCAAACCAGGTTTCCCACACTGCAGGCAGATTCCTTACTATCTGTATCTGTTGAGCTACAAGGGAATCCAAAAGGTAACTACGTTTTTAGACAGAAAACAATGTAAATAAATCCCTATCCTTTACATGTGAAGAAACTTTTTATTAGACTCTAGATAAGGCTTCCCAGGTGGTACTAGTAATAAAGAACCCACCTGCCAATGGAGGAGACATAAGAAGCAGATTCAATCACCTGGAAGAGAGCATGGCAATCCACTCCAGTATTCTTGTCTGAAGAATCCTGTGGACAGAGGATCCTGGCTGGCTACAAGCCATAAGATCACAAAGAGTAGGACAGGACTGAAGCAACTTGGCACAAAGGCATGCAAGCACACTTATAGGGGAGAGACTGCCGCTTTGACAAAATGACAATTTGAAGCAGGTGGTCCTAGACTCGAAACACTGGAAGTTAGAAGGAAACATTGCTGGGCAGACTGATCTAATAACAAATTCTTTTAAAATGGGAAACTAAACAGACAAACCAGTAATGAAAGCTGAGCTAAACAGTGTGGGGAGAAGGCATCTGAAGATGTGCAGATGGCTATGGTTAATCTTAGCCACCTTGGAGTTATTTAGTCAACTTCACCCCTGCGGAAAATAATTTTTCCAAATGGCTATCTGAGTTTAAAGTATCTCTGTTCTTCCGAGAAGTGACATTCTTGTCAGTCTCTCATAGAGTGACTTTGCCTCAACTACAATGTTCATTTTAACCTCAGCTACAATCTTAACCCTCTCTGTGGGAAAAGAAATATTTTCTATCAAAGGTTAAGACAATCTATCTTTAGCACATATTAAAGAACTTGCTTCTGTAATTCAAGAATAATTCTGCCTTAATCGAGCAGGAATCTAGCCCCTGTGGTTCTATAAACTGATATCTATTTAAAAACTTAATGTTCTTAAAACCATATCTCCACAATTACAACAAAGCAGATTTGATTTTTTAAAATAATCATTAACTATCTATTGCTTTTCTGTTCAACAGAGAGCAGGTAAGCATATATGCAATGTTAAAAAAATTAACTCTCTGACTTATGGAGATAAGGTTTGAAACCTATCGATTGTATTACTAGGACCCAAGTGCTGTTAGGACATTTGTCCAAACCCTAGATGCAAAGTTAGAATGTCAATGTTGGTTTAAATAAAAGTAGTGTGTCAATGAAATGTTTACAAATCTGATAAACTATATTTATGAATAAGGGAAAATCCTTAGTTTTAATAAGTGCTCTCTAGAATATGCATGCATACATGTAACAGGTGTTTTTTATGATTTAAATTCAATCACCTGGAAGAGAATGGCAAGACACTCCAGTATTCTTGTCTGAAGAATCCTGTGGACAGAGGATCCTGGCTGGCTACAAGCCATAAGATCACAAAGAGTAGGACAGGACTGAAGCAACTTGGCACAAAGGCATGCAAGCACACTTATAGGGGAGAGACTGCCGCTTTGACAAAATGACAATTTGAAGCAGGTGGTCCTAGACTCGAAACACTGGAAGTTAGAAGGAAACATTGCTGGGCAGACTGATCTAATAACAAATTCTTTTAAAATGGGAAACTAAACAGACAAACCAGTAATGAAAGCTGAGCTAAACAGTGTGGGGAGAAGGCATCTGAAGATGTGCAGATGGCTATGGTTAATCTTAGCCACCTTGGAGTTATTTAGTCAACTTCACCCCTGCGGAAAATAATTTTTCCAAATGGCTATCTGAGTTTAAAGTATCTCTGTTCTTCCGAGAAGTGACATTCTTGTCAGTCTCTCATAGAGTGACTTTGCCTCAACTACAATGTTCATTTTAACCTCAGCTACAATCTTAACCCTCTCTGTGGGAAAAGAAATATTTTCTATCAAAGGTTAAGACAATCTATCTTTAGCACATATTAAAGAACTTGCTTCTGTAATTCAAGAATAATTCTGCCTTAATCGAGCAGGAATCTAGCCCCTGTGGTTCTATAAACTGATATCTATTTAAAAACTTAATGTTCTTAAAACCATATCTCCACAATTACAACAAAGCAGATTTGATTTTTTAAAATAATCATTAACTATCTATTGCTTTTCTGTTCAACAGAGAGCAGGTAAGCATATATGCAATGTTAAAAAAATTAACTCTCTGACTTATGGAGATAAGGTTTGAAACCTATCGATTGTATTACTAGGACCCAAGTGCTGTTAGGACATTTGTCCAAACCCTAGATGCAAAGTTAGAATGTCAATGTTGGTTTAAATAAAAGTAGTGTGTCAATGAAATGTTTACAAATCTGATAAACTATATTTATGAATAAGGGAAAATCCTTAGTTTTAATAAGTGCTCTCTAGAATATGCATGCATACATGTAACAGGTGTCATGATTTCTATATTGTACTTTCAAATGCTTCATAAAATATTAAGCAGATAGAGAAAATTATAAAGTACATAGAAAAAACATTAACAATAGTAGACTCTTGGCAAAGTGCATATGAGAGTTTCAAAAATGTATAGCTATTCTGTTAAGTACAGTTTTTCAAATATATATTAAAAACTAAAATAGGTTGCATAAGTGAAATTTTAATGCATCACCAATATCAGATATTTATTTATAACTAGTTGAGGATTAACCCTCTTCACTATCCACAGGCACTGTTGTTTCACTGATTCTATGGTCAGTATCCTTTCTGTAAATATGCTTTCAGCTTAGTAGCAAGGTTTTGAGAAGTTCTGTTCAAGTATTAGAATAGTAAGATGACGTTGAGTGATTTTCTTAATAGAGTTCTCCAAAAAATAACCTAGTTCAGATTCATGAAACTTACTGGACCAAGGGTGTGGATATAAGCTGGATTCTGGTCTATTGGTTCATTATGCTTGAATTTACAATTGTAAAGTTCATGAAGTCTACTTAACTGTCTTCCTTCTTGGTTAGTGAGGGCTGTGCATGCTAATGTGCACTTGTTGGTACAAAGAAATTACTATTCTGTTCAACTGTCTGAAACACAGGTTATATTTCAAAGGTTTATCAAAAGCAAAAGCAATGCAGAACGCAGATATCGTTTTACTTTTGCTTTCTTTCTGTAAATAAAAAAAAAAATTATCACTGTTAGGTCTACTTTAGTAAAGCATTTGTGAATGTGTGTCATAATTAAGCATTCATTAGTAAGTAGCAAGGATCCATCAGAGTGGTTAATGTACCAGCAAGTGAGAATGCGGTGCTTTGCACTTAGGTTACCATGTCCTGATTGGAAGGTGAGACCTCTAGACTTCAGCAGAGTGAAGCAATGAAATATCTTATTACTTTCTCTATTCTTCTATTCATTTCTGGGAGAAATAAAACTAACACACAGGGATGGAAGGAAATCATTTGACAGGATAGCTGAGCCTTAGTGATGATGGACAAATCATCTACTATGCTTAATAAAAACAGAACATACAAAAGTGATGCCTTATTTGACAAAAAATAAGATACTGCAGAGAAGGGAAACAAGAATCTTTAAAGTTAAGCATTTGATCCTTTAGAATTCCAAGAAGAAGGCAAATTTTTCAGTGAATAAATTGAGTTTTTAAAATAAATATATGTATTTTCTCTAGGGAACAACCAAAGGTGCCAATTGGAAGGGCAGCTATTGTCAGAATCTAGTTACTTTAAGTTTTCAGGAAAAGAAATCATCATCTTTCTTCTAAAAGTTTAACGTTTTTATGCATATTTTTAATAGCATTGCTAATTTGGTAATTTTAATAAAATTATACTTGTCTAGGGAAGCAATTGTGAATGAATGCATTTCTAAATATCTTGAGCTTGATTTAACATTTAAACAATGCTGAACCAAAATGCTGTTCCAATGCTAATCTTGACAAATATCAAACTTCAATGAAAGATCACATGTTTGCAATAAGTATGAGAACTGTTTTAACTGAGGAAATGGCGTTTTTTTTAGGGAATGACTTTTCTCTACATCTCATCTGATGAAATCAAGAAGTTAAATTGTACATGGGTAAGAACGTTAGCATGCTATACGACAACTATTAAATAAGCTAGCTCTCTGTGCACTAATTCTAAGATTAACACGTAAGGATTGCTAAAGAGATGTACAGTTATACTCAAGAGACAGATTAACAAATAGGCAAGAATGTGTGTTGACAGATTTTGTCAGCTGATCAGACAAGTTTTGGCAAATGCCTATGAAAACATGAACCACTGATGAGACTACCACCCAAAATTGATGTGGACATCTACTGTACCTTTACATACATTTGTGAGTTCATAAAATATTTGAATTATATCATACTCAATATCTGATCCCATTCTTACCAGGTAACTTGACAATTATGTTTTCTGTATAACCCTCTCTTATATGATAGGGAACCTTTAAGATAGCTAGCAGTGCTGCCTGCCACCTGACAGTCACATCTTTGTGAGATGCCTCTCCCTTTTAATTGTGAATTTTATCTAAAGACTTGTCTCTAATGAAGAAAATACGGCAAACGTGATGGAAAGTCACTTCCAAGATGAGGCTATAGAAACTGTAACTTTCATCTTGCTGGCAGATACACTTTCTCTGGATCATTTCACTTGCTTGATTAGATGAAGTAGGTTAACATGAACTGAGATGCCTCCTGGATGGTCCATGTGACAAGGACCTGAGCAAAACAACGTGAGGTGTGCCAACAACCATGTAACTGAACTTGGAGGTGAAGCCTGATTCAGGTGAGTCTAGAGATTACTGCAGCCCTTGCAAAAAGTTTTTGCAACCTGGGAGAGACCTTAAAGCATAGGATCCAACTAAGCTATTTCTAGATTTCTCATGTATAGAAACTGTGAGATAATCAATAAAATAAGCCATGAAGTTTTGAGATAATTTGTTGTACCATAATGTATAACAAATGCTCTAATACTTTAGCCATGAGATGTGAAGAATCAACTCATTGGCAAAGACTTGATGCTGGGAAAGACTGAAGGCAAAAGTAAAAGGGGTGACGGATAAGAAGGTTAGACAGCATCACTGCCTCAATGGATATGAATTTGAGCAAACTCTGGAATATAGTGGAGGACAGGGAGCCCAGTGTGCAGCAGCCCATGGGGTCTCAAAGATTTGGACATGACTTTTCTCTACATCTCATCTGATGAATAAAAAACATGGGTAAGAACGTTAGCATGCTATACGACAACTATTAAATAAGCTAGCTCTCTGTGCACTAATTCTAAGATTAACACGTAAGGATTGCTAAAGAGATGTACAGTTATACTCAAGAGACAGATTAACAAATAGGCAAGAATGTGTGTTGACAGATTTTGTCAGCTGATCAGACAAGTTTTGGCAAATGCCTATGAAAACATGAACCACTGATGAGACTACCACCCAAAATTGATGTGGACATCTACTGTACCTTTACATACATTTGTGAGTTCATAAAATATTTGAATTATATCATACTCAATATCTGATCCCATTCTTACCAGGTAACTTGACAATTATGTTTTCTGTATAACCCTCTCTTATATGATAGGGAACCTTTAAGATAGCTAGCAGTGCTGCCTGCCACCTGACAGTCACATCTTTGTGAGATGCCTCTCCTTTTAATTGTGAATTTTATCTAAAGACTTGTCTCTAATGAAGAAAATACGGCAAACGTGATGGAAAGTCACTTCCAAGATGAGGCTATAGAAACTGTAACTTTCATCTTGCTGGCAGATACACTTTCTCTGGATCATTTCACTTGCTTGATTAGATGAAGTAGGTTAACATGAACTGAGATGCCTCCTGGATGGTCCATGTGACAAGGACCTGAGCAAAACAACGTGAGGTGTGCCAACAACCATGTAACTGAACTTGGAGGTGAAGCCTGATTCAGGTGAGTCTAGAGATTACTGCAGCCCTTGCAAAAAGTTTTTGCAACCTGGGAGAGACCTTAAAGCATAGGATCCAACTAAGCTATTTCTAGATTTCTCATGTATAGAAACTGTGAGATAATCAATAAAATAAGCCATGAAGTTTTGAGATAATTTGTTGTACCATAATGTATAACAAATGCTCTAATACTTTAGCCATGAGATGTGAAGAATCAACTCATTGGCAAAGACTTGATGCTGGGAAAGACTGAAGGCAAAAGTAAAAGGGGGTGACGGGATAAGAAGGTTAGACAGCATCACTGCCTCAATGGATATGAATTTGAGCAAACTCTGGAATATAGTGGAGGACAGGGGAGCCCAGTGTGCAGCAGCCCATGGGGTCTCAAAGATTTGGACATGACTTAGCAACTGCACAACAACTCCTTTTTTATTTAAGAAAGGTGTGGTCAATGTCACAGGTAAATATTTCAGTTCCTGTGACTTACTGTTTTACTATATCTTAGTTTGCTTTCTTTTAGAACACAGAAAAGACTGATAGCACAACTCTGGATCACGTGGAACTCACCAAGCCAAATGCTGCCTTGTGAGTGCTCCTAGAAGTCTGCCTGCATTTCACAGGCAAACTTCTAGCTTTGCCTGTTCCCTATACAATATTCTAAGTCTGCCTGTTTCCCTGTACAATACTGCTTGTCTTACCATATCAAAATATTTCTTTTTTTAAAGATTTATTTATTTATTTTGGGTGGAGGTCGGGTTGGGGAGGGAGGGGAGCGGGCGGGTCACTTCTATTGGTCTTTATTTTCATCTGTCTTTGTTCTTTGGCTCCTGTGGACCTCCCATCGCGGTGGCATCTGTCCTTGCTGAGCACCAGCTCTGGGCGCGTGCGATCCAGCGCTCCGGCTCGGTAATTGGACACATCGGTCCAGCCGCTCTGCAGCACGTGGGATCTTCCCAGGCCAGGGATCGAACCGGCGTCCCTTGCACTACAAGGCGGTGTCCTTACCCACTGGACCACCAGGGGAAGCCCTCAAAATATTTTTTAAAAACCTCTCTGGCTTGCTGCTAATGAATAAATTATTCTAAATCACAGAATATTTATAATAAATTTAAAGCATTTGTTTTGGTCTTTTTAAATATATATATATATATATATATATTTGTGCACATATATACATATATATACACACTCACACATTAGTGTAAATGGAAATCATATATACTACCTTAGGTTTCTTTGATTTTTTCAAGAATAAAACATAGATTTTCTTTAAAGATTGATGATCTTATTTCATAATAGAGTGTGACTTTCTCTGAGATAAAGACAATAATGTTCAATAGTACAATTCTTATATTAGACTTGTTTCAGAATAATGACTATATCAAATCACTTGATACAAAGTAGCCTTCCTAGGAAATTCTATAGCTCCATATTGGTGGAATTGTTACCATTTAATGAGTTATCCAAAAGAAAAAAAGAAAGAGAAGGAAAAAAACAGTAAACCTTTCTATTAAAGCTACCTAGTAATATGACAGTTTGTAATATCTTTCAGAATCTTTGATTCAGTAGTGATAATGGGCCAAGTTCATTTTTGGTTATATCTAGTACTTTGAAACATTTGAAGCAATATTGTTACACTGCATGTTTACCATTGAAACAAACATAATTCCTTGCTTATTGATCAGGAAGGTATCAACCAAATAGCCAGAAACAATAACAAATGTATGACACTAAATGCTTTCTAAAATAGAAAGCAACAAGAAAAAGACAAAATGTACTATCACAAAAATATGCAATATTAATATATAAGTTTGTCTACAGAGACAGATAATTTATAAAATGCCAAGTTTCAGGAAAGATCTGAGCATTCTAGACATAAAATTTATGTTTATTTTAGGTTTGATTAGTTTTCAACATATATTAAATTCCATGAGATTGCCAAATTTCTTTAAGGCAATAGCAAAAATATAAGCACAAAGAGCCTACAAATAAGTATCTTAAGGATATTATAATACATGTGCACATAGTTAGAAAGAAGATACATGCTGATATATGTATATTTCATGCCCACTGTGAGATTCTGCCCTGGGTCATTGTAACATAGGCCTGTATTTCCATTAAAATTAATAGCTTGTGGCTGTGGTTACTGTCAGCACTGCCTTATTGCCTTATTCTCCCCTCACTAACAATTGTGACCTGAGTAAATTAAGTTACATCACCATGTAAATCATTATATCCTGAATTAAGTTTAGATTTCAAGAAGCATTATGAATTTAAGGAAGTTATCTAGGTTTATGTCCAAACTGTTTATGATAAAATATTTACTTCCTTAACATAGAGACTATATACTAGTCTTAAATTCAGGACTATTTCCCAGTTGCCCTTGGAAAATCCTAATTGTTTAACCAAGAATACTTGTTTTATCTTAATAATCCTGGTTCTTTTCATTTGGACAGACTGCTGTTCCGTCTCTTTTTAAGAAAACATACATGTTTGGTATAAAAACACTAAGATTTAAGTCTGGGATGATACATTTTGCCTATTTCCCTTCTAGTCTTTGATGTCATCATAGTGTCTAACTGAAGCGTCAACTGCTTTAACTAGCTTCTTTAGCGAATCCTTTTTTCAGGAGTTCAGTGCTTGGAGGATTCTCTAAATGCTGGAACTCTTAACCAGAGATTTGATGACTCTATTACCAAATGCCTTAGGTATTGAAAAAGCATAGTCCTCTTTAAGCTTAAAACAAAACTAGTATTATTTTTGTAAATCATAAACTTTGTTGTGATAACTCAGAACATTATTACAAGAGCACTTCTTTACCTACTAAGTCTAAAAAAATGTAATTTTTTCTTTCCTTTCATCAAAATAAGGATATATTAGATTATTCAAATGATTGCAAAAAGTATCCATGCATTAGAGTGTAAAGCTAACAATGAGAGTAAATGATTGCTGCTTTTTTTGTTTATGACTCTATTCAATGTATTTTGATTACTTGAAAGGACTGGTATCCAACATAATGCCATGTGAAACAATATCATGAAAAATACATGTCTCTTAATGCAAGAGTTGAATTGACATTTTGTCATAGGTAAAATCTGCAGAATCAACAAAGATGCAAAATAACTAAGTCAAAATATGAATTATCTAATATACCACTATGTATTTTTAGCATTATTTATTCTAATTTTATGTATACAACACAGCACTGAAGTTTTTGTTTCTAGTTTTTTACACTTAATTTAACAGACAAAATCCAGAGCTGGTAATCCATCCTTCCTGTGTAAAAAAATGTTACATTATGTTTTCTCCATTTATATATATATATATGTATATGTGTATATATATATATATATACACACACATATTAGGTAATTTATTACAAATAAGGATGGTGCAAGTGAGGGAAATGTGTTAATCCATAATCATTTGAACATAATTTGCTTCCCAATGTTGCATTTGTTACTTACTAAAATCATTTATTGGTATGTAGGGAGGGTGATTTGATACTCTAACTTTTTTAGAAGAATGAATACATCAAGATTATGTAAAAAGAACCTATGTGCTTTTTTATTTTATTTTTTACAGAATTTTGCTGTTTACTGCCACACATCAACTCATATCTTCCATAGGAATACACATGTTCCCTCTCCCTGAATCTTTCTCCCATCTCCCTACAGCTCGCCACAGAGCCCCTGTTTGAGATCCCCTAGCCCCACAGCATATTCCTCTCCCTCACCCCAATGTCCATAAGACTGTTCTCCATGTCTGCCTCTCCATTGCTGCTCTGCATATTTATTTATCAGCACCATCTTTCAAGATTCTATATAGATGTGTCAGTATACAATATTTATCTTTTTAAAGAGATTCTATATTTTCCACATAAGACTTTCTTTTTCTTTTTTTCACATAAGACTTTAATGGTGTCCAAGTCTGTGTCTCTTGCCTAGGCCTCACATTCAAAATGCCTCCTCATTCAAGCACCTCCTCTATGTCTACCTACATGAGTACTTTCAACTCTTACTTAAATGCCCAGTTGTCATATCAAAACCAGCAGCAGGAAGGCCTACACCATTCAATTTATCATTGCCTTTCCCCAAATACATTCAATCCTGGCCCTCCTAATGCAATGTTGAATGACTCTATTCAATGTTTTTATCAAATTATCCAACATAATGCCATGTGAAACATAGAAAAATACATGTCTCTTAATGCAAGAGTTGAATTGACATTTTGTCATAGGTAAAATCTGCAGAATCAACAAAGATGCAAAATAACTAAGTCAAAATATGAATTATCTAATATACCACTATGTATTTTTAGCATTATTTATTCTAATTTTATGTATACAACACAGCACTGAAGTTTTTGTTTCTAGTTTTTTACACTTAATTTAACAGACAAAATCCAGAGCTGGTAATCCATCCTTCCTGTGTAAAAAAATGTTACATTATGTTTTCTCCATTTATATATATATATATGTATATGTGTATATATATATATATATACACACACATATTAGGTAATTTATTACAAATAAGGATGGTGCAAGTGAGGGAAATGTGTTAATCCATAATCATTTGAACATAATTTGCTTCCCAATGTTGCATTTGTTACTTACTAAAATCATTTATTGGTATGTAGGGAGGGTGATTTGATACTCTAACTTTTTTAGAAGAATGAATACATCAAGATTATGTAAAAAGAACCTATGTGCTTTTTTATTTTATTTTACAGAATTTTGCTGTTTACTGCCACACATCAACTCATATCTTCCATAGGAATACACATGTTCCCTCTCCCTGAATCTTTCTCCCATCTCCCTACAGCTCGCCACAGAGCCCCTGTTTGAGATCCCCTAGCCCCACAGCATATTCCTCTCCCTCACCCCAATGTCCATAAGACTGTTCTCCATGTCTGCCTCTCCATTGCTGCTCTGCATATTTATTTATCAGCACCATCTTTCAAGATTCTATATAGATGTGTCAGTATACAATATTTATCTTTTTAAAGAGATTCTATATTTTCCACATAAGACTTTCTTTTTCTTTTTTTCACATAAGACTTTAATGGTGTCCAAGTCTGTGTCTCTTGCCTAGGCCTCACATTCAAAATGCCTCCTCATTCAAGCACCTCCTCTATGTCTACCTACATGAGTACTTTCAACTCTTACTTAAATGCCCAGTTGTCATATCAAAACCAGCAGCAGGAAGGCAAATTTATCATCCTATACTTTAGCCCAGATCTCCTTCTTAGATGTGGGACGTCCCTGGTGATCCAGTGGTTAAGACTCTGTGTCCCCAAAGCAGGGGATACAGGTTCAATCCCTGGTCAGGAAATTACCAGTCACGATTTCCTAAGCCTTGCAATTTGATTTCCTCCTGATTTCTACTTCCAATAGATTTCTTGCATAATACCACAGTTCTTCATTACCTTACTTCTGAACTCATTATATCCTTTACTTTTTTTATTCTCACTCTTTATACAACTTCTCCTGTCTACAATGTCATATTGTTTTTATTTAGGATTTAGTATTGGGTTGGTCAAAACATCCCTTCAAGTTTTTCCTAAGATTTTATGGGAAAAAATCTGTCCAAATTTTTCAGCCAATACAATATAGATTATTTCAGATATAAAACAAAGAGGGCTAGCTTTTAATTTAATATTGTTTAAGAATCCCTTTAAAGCCATACTCAGAAGCAACCATAATATTTATTCCTCTTGTTTGCAAAATTATATAAAATGTCAATAGTATGATTTCTCAGGGACTCAAACTTAGATGTGTATGTGTGTGCTAAGTCACTTCAGTCATGTTGGACTCTGCAACCCTATAGACTAATCCTCCAGGGTCCTCTGTTCATGAGATTCTCTAGGCAAGAATACTGGAGTGGGTTGCCATGTTCTGCTCCAGGGAATATTCCTGTCCCAAGGTTACATATCTAGACTTAAATGAACCTTCACCAATTCTGCAATTGGAATTAATTGCTTTGTGCTCTGAAAGTACTTTGTTTACATTTCAGAAGCAATAGATCAAAGTGCTATTCATGAAAAGTGACTGACAGATCTTTTATAGCTTTCAAGAAAAAAATCATATTTTGTAATTTCAGATTTAATCTATTAAATTAATTTTAGGCCTTGGAACATGTATGTTTCTGATAACATACTAGTGAGTTCTTATAAACAAAAAGTCTAAAAATCAATTGCCTTAGAAAAACTTCAAAGTTTGTCTACCTTAAATGTTTATAGCATATGTTAGTTTTTAAATAAAGATAAATGAAAATACATGATATATTCATATTTTAATTTGTTAAACATATGTTTCATATAAGATATTTAATGTATAAATATTTCCCATTTTTATATAAGTAAAATGTGACTTATAGTTCCTTCCATCTCTGAATAACACTTTGACATCCATAGTTTTATCAATGGTGGAATTAACTCAATATGTATTTCATTAGATTATTTATACTTCTCTACCTCTCATATAAGTATGACTTATTTAGAAAAGATATCATGTCCTTTGCATTTTTTTCTGGCCCCAGAGCTAAGTGTGTAAGCATTAAAATGAATTAAATTCTAAAAAGTCAAAAACTATACTAGTATTAAAGTTAAATGCTAGTTTAATCTTTTAGTCAAATATATCAATTTTAAAGCAATACATTGTTTAGTGTAGGGCTTTTAGAGTCTGCAAAATACTAAACATGAACATTGAAAATTCAAGAACATATATGTGTATGTGTATATATATATATATATATATATATACATATATATATGCATATGTTTTAAAATTATATTCATTTTGCACAGGCAATCATTAGAAATTTTGTTCTTCCGAAATGTCCATAAGATGACTTTCAGACAAGGACACTGAAAGCAAGTCTCTAAATTTTATTGGAAAAGCAGGCTTATCTATGATTTTTTTTTTCCATTCCATACTGAAGATTTTAAAGTAATGACAGTGAGGTGTTAAAGTAGACAAGTTTCAGGAAGCAAGAGTTGATGAAAAAATAATTAACAGTAATAAGAATAGAATTTTAAGGTTTTATTACAGCTTAAATTTATGATTTGGGCACTCCTAGTTCATTTCTTCATGAGTCATCTTTATATTCTGTATTTATTAGCCTAACCACATGAAAATCTAAACCTGCAATTAATGTTGAGAGAGGGAGAAGACACAAGCCACAGTAAAGAAGAAACCAAAATGAAAAGAAACCGGTGAAAAAAAGTATTTCTATATGTTTGTTGTACTGCTAACTTATTGAGAAATCACAAATGCTGCCAATAATAAAAAGCAATAATCAGTTATATTTTCAATTCTCTAAGCAGCCATTGATACATTAAATTTTGCTAAATTTGCATGTGTACTTTTTCCCTGATGTTTCATGTTAAAGCACCACTCCAAGAGTTAAAATATAAAAGTTTGGAATGTTGAGATGAAATTTCACTTCTTTCTTGACTATAAATTTTTAACATTTAGAAAATAATTGGAAAGGTACCTTTGTTTTGTAAAAATAGCAAGCAAAGGATTGTGACAGATCACAGGTTTCCCATGTGAATTATTGCATGTAAGTGAATGCTTGTATTTTAATTTTCTCAAGAAGGAATAGATTGCAATTTTTTAAAATTTCATTCCTTCTGTCTTTTTTTTTTTTAATTTTGTCCTCTTTTATTGATTTTTAAAATTTATTTTCATTCATCTTTCATTCTTCGGCCTGTATGGGCCTCCCACCTCAGTGGTCTCTTGTTGCAGAGTACTGGCTCTGAGCACATGAGTCCCAGAGCACTGGCCTGCAAGTGCACACAACAGTCCAGCTGATTCACAGCACATGGGATCCTCCTGGGCCATGATGGAACCGGTGCCCCCTGCACTGCAAAGTGGACTCTCCACCCACTGGACCACCAGGGAAGCCCTAGATTGCATTTTTAAATACTATCGAAAATAAAGTAATCAAGAACTGCATTTGAGATGAAAGTGTGAAATTAGCCACGATTTTTATGTAACTTAAAAATACCACCCCCCCAATCTGGCTATACTGAAATATAAGTATATAAACATTCTTAACATGTTCACCTAATTTCTACATGTTTATTTATAGACACTCAACCATTAATTTTCATAACATTTTAATTTCATAACATTTTCACTGTATAGATCAATGTTATCAATATTTTTGGAATTAGTCAAGATTGTTGTGGATGTGAAATTATGAGATGAGACAATGTGAAAACCAATCCAAATATCGTTTCTATATTTGGAAAACAATGCTTGTATTCCTTAGCTTTTTTTTTTTTTTGCTTATTTGGAATGGATGGTCTGTCACAGTGTAAGCCACGGTGTGGTAGTGACCCATCCCATGTTCTGGATTTGGACTTGACAAGCCTAACTTCTTGAGAGTGAGTGAGAAGGTTTCTGTCTAGCCTCCCCTTAAAGTAGTTCAAAGGAATGGGGGCACCTCGTCCTCTTCTGCTGCATTAATAGGTGTAACAAGGAGTAATAAGTCACTCGTAGTTTGCCTACACTGTAACTTGCTGTAAGGCTAAATAAACCCTCTACAAATAATAGGGTCATATGATATAGAAAAACAATTGGAAAGGTACCTTTGTTTTGTAAAAATAGCAAGCAAAGGATTGTGACAGATCACAGGTTTCCCATGTGAATTATTGCATGTAAGTGAATGCTTGTATTTTAATTTTCTCAAGAAGGAATAGATTGCAATTTTTTAAAATTTCATTCCTTCTGTCTTTTTTTTTTTTAATTTTGTCCTCTTTTATTGATTTTTAAAATTTATTTTCATTCATCTTTCATTCTTCGGCCTGTATGGGCCTCCCACCTCAGTGGTCTCTTGTTGCAGAGTACTGGCTCTGAGCACATGAGTCCCAGAGCACTGGCCTGCAAGTGCACACAACAGTCCAGCTGATTCACAGCACATGGGATCCTCCTGGGCCATGATGGAACCGGTGCCCCCTGCACTGCAAAGTGGACTCTCCACCCACTGGACCACCAGGGAAGCCCTAGATTGCATTTTTAAATACTATCGAAAATAAAGTAATCAAGAACTGCATTTGAGATGAAAGTGTGAAATTAGCCACGATTTTTATGTAACTTAAAAATACCACCCCCCCAATCTGGCTATACTGAAATATAAGTATATAAACATTCTTAACATGTTCACCTAATTTCTACATGTTTATTTATAGACACTCAACCATTAATTTTCATAACATTTTAATTTCATAACATTTTCACTGTATAGATCAATGTTATCAATATTTTTGGAATTAGTCAAGATTGTTGTGGATGTGAAATTATGAGATGAGACAATGTGAAAACCAATCCAAATATCGTTTCTATATTTGGAAAACAATGCTTGTATTCCTTAGCTTTTTTTTTTTTTTGCTTATTTGGAATGGATGGTCTGTCACAGTGTAAGCCACGGTGTGGTAGTGACCCATCCCATGTTCTGGATTTGGACTTGACAAGCCTAACTTCTTGAGAGTGAGTGAGAAGGTTTCTGTCTAGCCTCCCCTTAAAGTAGTTCAAAGGAATGGGGGCACCTCGTCCTCTTCTGCTGCATTAATAGGTGTAACAAGGAGTAATAAGTCACTCGTAGTTTGCCTACACTGTAACTTGCTGTAAGGCTAAATAAACCCTCTACAAATAATAGGGTCATATGATATAGAAAAACAATTCCTTGCAGGCATATTTTGATTCTATTGCTCAAAAACCTTAGGAAGTGCATATAAATAGATCACACATCTCAACAAGGTCCCACCTGGGAAAGCTATTGAAAATTATAAGAAATTTATTCTAAAAGACCATAAGCATATGAAGGCCATGCCATTAACATTGTTCTTTTTATCTGCCACATTTATTTCATTCTTCATTTAGTGAAACTTGGGTATGTTAACCAAGATTGAGTTTGAATTCTTAGGTTAATAAAAGCCAAGGAGCTATAGTACATAATTGATCAACCTTTTGGGGCTTCTCTGTTGGCACAAATGGTAATGTATCCACCTGAAATGCAAGAGACGCAACTTCCATCCCTGGGTGGAGAAGATACCCTGAAGGAGGAAATGGCAACCCATTCTCATATTCTTGCATGGAAAATCCTATGGACAGAGGAGCCGGGCGAGCTATAGTCCATGGGGTTGCAAGGAGTCAGAGAAAACTGAGCATGCACACACACAATTGGCCCTTTAAATTAAAGAATCTTGTGTAATACTGGAATGTCCCTGGTAGCTCAGATGGCAAGGAATCTGCCTGCAATGCAGGAGACCTGGGTTTGACCCTTGGTTGGAAAAGATCCCCTGGAGAAGAAAATGATAGTCTATTCCAGTATTCTTGACCGGAAATCCAGGGACAGAGGATCCTGGAGGGATATAGTGTATGAGGTTGTATAGAATCAGGCACAACAGAGAGACTAACAGCTTCTGCACTATACCCAAATGCTTCTCATTCTAATAATTTAGGAAGTAAAGCTAGAATTTTTAAAACTAAAACTTTGGCATAGTTAATCCTTAGTAATAATCACACCACTGAAGTACCTGCTACAATCAAATAAATCCTTATTGCTATTTGAGAGACCTCATGATTCTACTTCAAAAGTATTCCCCACCTGAATTCAAAGCAGGTGGGGGAGTCATTGCATTCACTGAAAAAAGCTTGGGAACTATTTGTTTTACTTGTAATTTGTTGTTTTCAGTAAGGTTTATATATCAACAGGTCCTCTACAAATAATAGGGTCATATGATATAGAAAACAATTCCTTGCAGGCATATTTTGATTCTATTGCTCAAAAACCTTAGGAAGTGCATATAAATAGATCACACATCTCAACAAGGTCCCACCTGGGAAAGCTATTGAAAATTATAAGAAATTTATTCTAAAAGACCATAAGCATATGAAGGCCATGCCATTAACATTGTTCTTTTTATCTGCCACATTTATTTCATTCTTCATTTAGTGAAACTTGGGTATGTTAACCAAGATTGAGTTTGAATTCTTAGGTTAATAAAAGCCAAGGAGCTATAGTACATAATTGATCAACCTTTTGGGGCTTCTCTGTTGGCACAAATGGTAATGTATCCACCTGAAATGCAAGAGACGCAACTTCCATCCCTGGGTGGAGAAGATACCCTGAAGGAGGAAATGGCAACCCATTCTCATATTCTTGCATGGAAAATCCTATGGACAGAGGAGCCGGGCGAGCTATAGTCCATGGGGTTGCAAGGAGTCAGAGAAAACTGAGCATGCACACACACAATTGGCCCTTTAAATTAAAGAATCTTGTGTAATACTGGAATGTCCCTGGTAGCTCAGATGGCAAGGAATCTGCCTGCAATGCAGGAGACCTGGGTTTGACCCTTGGTTGGAAAAGATCCCCTGGAGAAGAAAATGATAGTCTATTCCAGTATTCTTGACCGGGAAATCCCAGGGACAGAGGATCCTGGAGGGATATAGTGTATGAGGTTGTATAGAATCAGGCACAACAGAGAGACTAACAGCTTCTGCACTATACCCAAATGCTTCTCATTCTAATAATTTAGGAAGTAAAGCTAGAATTTTTAAAACTAAAACTTTGGCATAGTTAATCCTTAGTAATAATCACACCACTGAAGTACCTGCTACAATCAAATAAATCCTTATTGCTATTTGAGAGACCTCATGATTCTACTTCAAAAGTATTCCCCACCTGAATTCAAAGCAGGTGGGGGAGTCATTGCATTCACTGAAAAAAGCTTGGGAACTATTTGTTTTACTTGTAATTTGTTGTTTTCAGTAAGGTTTATATATTGGCAATCTGATACACTATGATTTTCTTTTGATTGAGAAAACTGTTCCTAATTTACTATTATCAGAGAATGCAAATGAACATTTACCTTGTTAAAGCTTCCATATTGTTTTTTAAAAGCTGTCATTTTACATAGAAATGTGTATTTCTGAATTCTCTTGGAAAACACATACAGTGATACTGAACTTGTGGTCCTACTTGAGCAATAGTTAGCTTGAATCAAGAACCATTTGTGAGTTTAAAAGAGGGATGTTCTTTTAAAAAAAAAAAAAAAAAGATTTATTTATTTATTTATTTAGGTGGGGTGGAGTGGGGAGGGAGGGGAGCAGGCGGGCCACTTCTATTGGTCTTTCATTTGTCCATTTTCATCCATCTTTGTTCTTTTGGCCCATGTGGGCCTCCCATCATGGTGGCCTCTGTTGTCGCAGAGCACCGGCTCTGGTCGCATGCGCTCCAGAGCTCTGGCTCGGTAATTGGACGCATCGATCCAGCCGCTCCGCGGCATGTGGGATCTTCCCAGGCCAGGGATCGAACCGGCGCACCTTGCACTGCAAGGCGGTGTCCTTACCAACTGGACCACCAGGGAGGCCCCAAGAGGGATGTTCTTTTCACCCCTATTGTCTTATTATTAATGCTTTCTCATTGGTTAAATTTCTATTTTCCCAACATTTAAACTAGAGACATAAAGTCTAGTCTGTGAGATTCTAAGTAACACTACTGGAGAAAATTATAAGAAGACAGTATAAAGGCTATAATAACTCAGAACAAGATAAGTTAAAACTATATTAATTAGTACAAACCATAAAGAAAAAAATGGACACATTGAAATGATTAACACAAGTAAATGTCATTCATCATGGAAATGAAATAATTCTTAATCTGTTTACAATGGGAATTTCATAAGTAATATAAAGCCATAGTATAGAATCAAAGTTAAATACAGCACACCTGATTATATATGGGAATAATTTGTGGTCTAAAATCTCCCCATCCAGTGCTCTTTCTCCCAGAAAAAAAAGATGAGAGCACTTGAAAAAGCTTGGGAACTATTTGTTTTACTTGTAATTTGTTGTTTTCAGTAAGGTTTATATATTGGCAATCTGATACACTATGATTTTCTTTTGATTGAGAAAACTGTTCCTAATTTACTATTATCAGAGAATGCAAATGAACATTTACCTTGTTAAAGCTTCCATATTGTTTTTTAAAAGCTGTCATTTTACATAGAAATGTGTATTTCTGAATTCTCTTGGAAAACACATACAGTGATACTGAACTTGTGGTCCTACTTGAGCAATAGTTAGCTTGAATCAAGAACCATTTGTGAGTTTAAAAGAGGGATGTTCTTTTAAAAAAAAAAAAAAAAAGATTTATTTATTTATTTATTTAGGTGGGGTGGAGTGGGGAGGGAGGGAGGGCATCAGGCTGGCCACTTCTATTGGTCTTTCATTTGTCCATTTTCATCCATCTTTGTTCTTTTGGCCCATGTGGGCCTCCCATCATGGTGGCCTCTGTTGTCGCAGAGCACCGGCTCTGGTCGCATGCGCTCCAGAGCTCTGGCTCGGTAATTGGACGCATCGATCCAGCCGCTCCGCGGCATGTGGGATCTTCCCAGGCCAGGGATCGAACCGGCGCACCTTGCACTGCAAGGCGGTGTCCTTACCAACTGGACCACCAGGGAGGCCCCAAGAGGGATGTTCTTTTCACCCCTATTGTCTTATTATTAATGCTTTCTCATTGGTTAAATTTCTATTTTCCCAACATTTAAACTAGAGACATAAAGTCTAGTCTGTGAGATTCTAAGTAACACTACTGGAGAAAATTATAAGAAGACAGTATAAAGGCTATAATAACTCAGAACAAGATAAGTTAAAACTATATTAATTAGTACAAACCATAAAGAAAAAAATGGACACATTGAAATGATTAACACAAGTAAATGTCATTCATCATGGAAATGAAATAATTCTTAATCTGTTTACAATGGGAATTTCATAAGTAATATAAAGCCATAGTATAGAATCAAAGTTAAATACAGCACACCTGATTATATATGGGAATAATTTGTGGTCTAAAATCTCCCCATCCAGTGCTCTTTCTCCCAGGGAAAAATAAAGAAAGGATGAGAGTTAGATCCAATAGTTTGTAGCCATCATTCATCGTTTTATAGGGTAATTAGTAAGCTTAGTTGGAACTATGTTTGGAGATTTACTATCTCTGGAACATGATTATCTGTGAATTAAAAGAGTCTATGTTACTCCACACTATATGAAAATACAAACAACCATAAGAGAAATCTGCCAAAGTATAAGAAGAAGAAGTTCTAATATTTCCATCTTAAATGACTCAAAAATAACTTATTTATATTTTGTTTAACTTGGAAAGTGACAAATAATAATACAGAGCTGAAAATAAATTTCTTTAAGCCATATTGTTTAAATTGGCATAAATACTGAAACTCACAATTTGTCATGAATTTTTTAAATGTCTTGAAAAATTTTGTGAGTATAATTTTCTTTTTCCAGCTTACAACACACTGAAAGAAAAATGTCTTATACTAAAAATACGATAATTTTTTAAAATCCAAATGTTTATGAAAATGAGTATGTCTGCAAGTGCTATTACATTAAGTGTGTGCATAATTGCAGAAAGAGCAAATTCTCAGCATAATCTCACTTACAGGTTTTTTACATATATCAATTTATGTATGTCAATCTCTGTAGCAACTCTGTGAGGTGAATGTCATGATAATTTTCTATATTTTTTATGATATGGAACTGTCATAATCAAGTAGTTTAATCTATACACTCAGTGATACACAGATAATGAACAGCAGAGTGGAGATTCGAACCCAGGCAGTCCAAACTCAGAATCCACATATCCATAATGAACCATGAACACATTGCATGTGCATATGTTTGCGTGTGTCTGTGTGTATGTATACTCATAAAAAATCAGATGTCTCCACCATTTTGACAGGATGAAAACATCAGCAACACAGTAGGTCTTAGCAGTTAAAGTGAGTTACCTCCTGTCATTCATCATGGAAATGAAATAATTCTTAATCTGTTTACAATGGGAATTTCATAAGTAATATAAAGCCATAGTATAGAATCAAAGTTAAATACAGCACACCTGATTATATATGGGAATAATTTGTGGTCTAAAATCTCCCCATCCAGTGCTCTTTCTCCCAGGGAAAAATAAAGAAAGGATGAGAGTTAGATCCAATAGTTTGTAGCCATCATTCATCGTTTTATAGGGTAATTAGTAAGCTTAGTTGGAACTATGTTTGGAGATTTACTATCTCTGGAACATGATTATCTGTGAATTAAAAGAGTCTATGTTACTCCACACTATATGAAAATACAAACAACCATAAGAGAAATCTGCCAAAGTATAAGAAGAAGAAGTTCTAATATTTCCATCTTAAATGACTCAAAAATAACTTATTTATATTTTGTTTAACTTGGAAAGTGACAAATAATAATACAGAGCTGAAAATAAATTTCTTTAAGCCATATTGTTTAAATTGGCATAAATACTGAAACTCACAATTTGTCATGAATTTTTTAAATGTCTTGAAAAATTTTGTGAGTATAATTTTCTTTTTCCAGCTTACAACACACTGAAAGAAAAATGTCTTATACTAAAAATACGATAATTTTTTAAAATCCAAATGTTTATGAAAATGAGTATGTCTGCAAGTGCTATTACATTAAGTGTGTGCATAATTGCAGAAAGAGCAAATTCTCAGCATAATCTCACTTACAGGTTTTTTACATATATCAATTTATGTATGTCAATCTCTGTAGCAACTCTGTGAGGTGAATGTCATGATAATTTTCTATATTTTTTATGATATGGAACTGTCATAATCAAGTAGTTTAATCTATACACTCAGTGATACACAGATAATGAACAGCAGAGTGGAGATTCGAACCCAGGCAGTCCAAACTCAGAATCCACATATCCATAATGAACCATGAACACATTGCATGTGCATATGTTTGCGTGTGTCTGTGTGTATGTATACTCATAAAAAATCAGATGTCTCCACCATTTTGACAGGATGAAAACATCAGCAACACAGTAGGTCTTAGCAGTTAAAGTGAGTTACCTCCTGAATATTAATTCATGATTATATCAATTCTAGACTATAGTTTTCAGTCCCACATTGCTCTCCTAAGACTAAATGATCTTAGTGTTAATTCTAATCATTTGGAAATCCGTTATTTAAATAAATTACCCATATTAACACTAAAGAAAAATCTGTATTGCAATTACTTTTTAACTGATTAATAATCATCTTTATAAGCTAATGGATTTATTTTTCTCTTTATATTAGAGACAACTTAATGAGAAATTGCAAATTATGGGTGTGGTTTCGGGGCTAAAAAGTAACTACTGCCTCATGAAAATGCCTTTTCACTTCCCTGAAGATGAATCCTACAGGAAATCTAAGTCAACTTAATTGATATTATCATATTACCAAACTTTACATGAAAAGAACTAGTATATATTTGCATTTTGAGTCTTAATTCTTCTAAATTTATGCCACCCTCATTATCTGGTTGAACACTGAGTCAGTTACAGCCACTTCATAAATTATCATGAGATATAATGACGGATATCAAACAAGAGCAAATTAAATGGAATCAATGGGATAAAGAGGTCCTGAGTTCACAGTGTGATTCAAATCAATTTGCTTTGTGACCATGTTTCTGAGTTTCCTCAAATATAAAATGGGCACACTGTGAAGGTCAACAAGAACAATGTATGTGAAAAAGCTGTGTAAACTTGCACTTGCTTTAGAAGTGTTAACTGATGTTCTTTGCATGATCCTTAATCTCACTTACAGGTTTTTTACATATATCAATTTATGTATGTCAATCTCTGTAGCAACTCTGTGAGGTGAATGTCATGATAATTTTCTATATTTTTTATGATATGGAACTGTCATAATCAAGTAGTTTAATCTATACACTCAGTGATACACAGATAATGAACAGCAGAGTGGAGATTCGAACCCAGGCAGTCCAAACTCAGAATCCACATATCCATAATGAACCATGAACACATTGCATGTGCATATGTTTGCGTGTGTCTGTGTGTATGTATACTCATAAAAAATCAGATGTCTCCACCATTTTGACAGGATGAAAACATCAGCAACACAGTAGGTCTTAGCAGTTAAAGTGAGTTACCTCCTGAATATTAATTCATGATTATATCAATTCTAGACTATAGTTTTCAGTCCCACATTGCTCTCCTAAGACTAAATGATCTTAGTGTTAATTCTAATCATTTGGAAATCCGTTATTTAAATAAATTACCCATATTAACACTAAAGAAAAATCTGTATTGCAATTACTTTTTAACTGATTAATAATCATCTTTATAAGCTAATGGATTTATTTTTCTCTTTATATTAGAGACAACTTAATGAGAAATTGCAAATTATGGGTGTGGTTTCGGGGCTAAAAAGTAACTACTGCCTCATGAAAATGCCTTTTCACTTCCCTGAAGATGAATCCTACAGGAAATCTAAGTCAACTTAATTGATATTATCATATTACCAAACTTTACATGAAAAGAACTAGTATATATTTGCATTTTGAGTCTTAATTCTTCTAAATTTATGCCACCCTCATTATCTGGTTGAACACTGAGTCAGTTACAGCCACTTCATAAATTATCATGAGATATAATGACGGATATCAAACAAGAGCAAATTAAATGGAATCAATGGGATAAAGAGGTCCTGAGTTCACAGTGTGATTCAAATCAATTTGCTTTGTGACCATGTTTCTGAGTTTCCTCAAATATAAAATGGGCACACTGTGAAGGTCAACAAGAACAATGTATGTGAAAAAGCTGTGTAAACTTGCACTTGCTTTAGAAGTGTTAACTGATGTTCTTTGCATGATCCTTAATCACTGCTGCATCAAAATGAATGAGTACCATTCACAGGTGACCAGAGTCCTTTCCCTAAAGTCTCTTTAACTTCCAGGCTCTCTCTTTATTCTCTTCCTCAGCTTTTTTGAATACATACTATTTGACAGATGATGAAATTTTGGATTTCGTTCCTTTGAAGGTACATCTCTTGCTTTTTATTATGATCTCAGCTTGTGAGAGGAGAAACCCCTGCTGCCTTTCTTCAGCAGGCAGATCTAGGATAAAGTTAGCACTGTATGGCTTCTGCCAGGAAATACTGTCAAACCAGCAGTTGTTAAAAATAGCAAGTCATATAAATAACATTACCATTGAAAGAAGTGATCAGGTCTTTGTAAATCTTACTTTCAACACTAAACAGTTATATTCATTTCTTCATTTACCAAATTGCTTGCCACCTTTGAGAAAGTTGGACTTTTTTTTTTTTTAATTGTTGCTGTTGTAAATAGATATTGAATGCTAAATAACGTGTTTGTTTTTCAGCTGTTGTTAATCTAAAGAGATTTTTTGAATACTTCAATTATAAAAACATTTAAAACATACAAACTTGTGCAATTTTTATTTTAATGAAGATGAGAAGTTCATTAAAGAAGATAAATATTTCATTAGATGTTAAATAAAACAAAGAGATTTTTTGGCTTCTCTCAGCACAAAATTCCTTTGAAAGATTAATTAATACATGCAAATTATGCAAATTAGACCCATGCAAATATTTTATGAAGACAATTAAGGGAACCATTAATTACTGCTTTTTTTGCTTCAGTGAGATTCATTCATTTAATTTTAATTTCACTTTAACTGTTTTGATGTATAATCTTGCAGCTAAGAACTTTATCTTTCCTGGCGGGTCACTTAAACTTATAAATTTCATCCAGTGAGTGCACAGAAATCTGTAAAGATATTCTCTAGACTATGTTAAGTATCAAGAGAAATTTCTGACACAATGCGCTCCCAGAAACAGGGAAACTGGAAGGGAATGTGAGCTCATTCTTGGACAAGGTTCAACTGCTGGAAAAGCAATTAATTTGCTTTGGCTGTGCTAATATAGGGGAATTAGAAAGTGTGACACAAGACAAATAGAAATAATTAGTTCTCCAAAATGATGTTCTCATTAATATGGTTCGAACAGTAGAAATAAAAAACATTATTGTGGCATGTCTGCATTCTGTCCCTAACCATGGGAGGTAGAATAATGCACCATAAGCATTTTTACATTTATAGCCTAAATGATGATGCTTCATTTTTTTTTCTAAAGGAGGATTTATAGCAAAGGGTGTCATATATCTCAAATGTCTAGACATACACATGCTATAAATTGGTAACATACTTTCCATTATCGTGTGTTTATGTAACAATTATTAAAATTTTGTTCATAAAAAGTTTATAGTTTCAGTGAATAGACTTTAAAATGAGAGCTATTTTTTTTGTAATTTAAATATTTTCAGATCACTTTTATAACTCAAAGCATAAATAAAAGTATCAATATTTCTTAGAAATAAAAGAAAATATATTCATGCTTTAACTTAAGCTATTCTGAATATTTGTTAGACATTTCCTTAACCAGGCTACTTTTAATATCTAAGGGTAATACAAAAGAGAAAGCAGATTTTGTGAATATGAACCACAAACCTATATTACTAAATAGCAACCATCATTAGCTTTGCTAAACATTATATATTTTTTCTACTAGTATGATTTCTAGTGAGCAAGTTAATTAGCTACAAAGGATATCAAATTTCTCACTATAAACTGAGAAGAACTCAAACCAAAACCTTTTAATAAATAAATTTTCCTCACATTTGAAGGTGATAATATAGTATCTAAAAACAAAAAATAATGTCTTAGTCATGATGAAAAGCCAACTTCCTAAACAGTCTAGCCACAGCTATAAAAAGTATCATTGATAAATATACACATACCATTAAAATGACATGTTATTTTCCTCCTTATGGCTGACACTTCTATACTGTTGTCGCCAGACATTGTTAGTATAGTACTTTGAAAAGTTGCAATGGACATATATTCTCATTGTTATATGTTGAGGTCTTTAATGCTTTCTAAAAGCAGATTTAAATTTTCTTTCTTAAACATAATCTCATTTCATTCATCCTGAATTCTAGAAAAATAAAAAGTTCAATGTAAGCAATTAATTTGCTTTGGCTGTGCTAATATAGGGGAATTAGAAAGTGTGACACAAGACAAATAGAAATAATTAGTTCTCCAAAATGATGTTCTCATTAATATGGTTCGAACAGTAGAAATAAAAAACATTATTGTGGCATGTCTGCATTCTGTCCCTAACCATGGGAGGTAGAATAATGCACCATAAGCATTTTTACATTTATAGCCTAAATGATGATGCTTCATTTTTTTTTCTAAAGGAGGATTTATAGCAAAGGGTGTCATATATCTCAAATGTCTAGACATACACATGCTATAAATTGGTAACATACTTTCCATTATCGTGTGTTTATGTAACAATTATTAAAATTTTGTTCATAAAAAGTTTATAGTTTCAGTGAATAGACTTTAAAATGAGAGCTATTTTTTTTGTAATTTAAATATTTTCAGATCACTTTTATAACTCAAAGCATAAATAAAAAGTATCAATATTTCTTAGAAATAAAAGAAAATATATTCATGCTTTAACTTAAGCTATTCTGAATATTTGTTAGACATTTCCTTAACCAGGCTACTTTTAATATCTAAGGGTAATACAAAAGAGAAAGCAGATTTTGTGAATATGAACCACAAACCTATATTACTAAATAGCAACCATCATTAGCTTTGCTAAACATTATATATTTTTTCTACTAGTATGATTTCTAGTGAGCAAGTTAATTAGCTACAAAGGATATCAAATTTCTCACTATAAACTGAGAAGAACTCAAACCAAAACCTTTTAATAAATAAATTTTCCTCACATTTGAAGGTGATAATATAGTATCTAAAAACAAAAAATAATGTCTTAGTCATGATGAAAAGCCAACTTCCTAAACAGTCTAGCCACAGCTATAAAAAGTATCATTGATAAATATACACATACCATTAAAATGACATGTTATTTTCCTCCTTATGGCTGACACTTCTATACTGTTGTCGCCAGACATTGTTAGTATAGTACTTTGAAAAGTTGCAATGGACATATATTCTCATTGTTATATGTTGAGGTCTTTAATGCTTTCTAAAAGCAGATTTAAATTTTCTTTCTTAAAAACATAATCTCATTTCATTCATCCTGAAATTCTAGATTCCCTAAATTTCTTTTACATATTTACACAATCCATACAAATGTAAGTTACTCCATCTAAATGTAGACCCTCTGTGATTTTCATTGACACATGGTTTAACCACTTTTCCATATCACTAACTATGATGCTAAATCAACACGGATCTAGCATTGATCTTTGAGGCACCCTGCTAATATCTGTCTTGATTTCCATTTATCACTATTCTTTGATTATAGTCTTCAGACTTATTCAAGCCAAACTCGTACTCATGAACAAGTCAAGTTAATTCAATTTTTCAATTTTATATATACCAACAAAATATTATTATAATTCCCATTAGTGACGCTTCTTTTTAAAAAAATCTTGGTCTCTTTTATTGGTTTATTTATTTATTTTCATCCATTTTTATTCTTTGGTTTGTGTGGGCCTCCCATTGCAGTGGCCTCTCTTGTTTCAGAATGGCTCTGGGCGCATGCGCTCCAGAGCACTGGCTCGTAATTGGACACAGCAGCCCAGCAGCTCCGCGGCACGTGGAATCTTCCCACGCCAGGTTCAAACCGGTGCCCTTTGCACTGCAAGGCGGACTCTTTACCCACTAGACCACCAGGGAAGCCCAGTAACTCCTCTTTTTCAATCCTTAAAAGCAATTTAGTTGTAGAATGTCCATTCCCCCTATACCCCCAAACATCCAATTCTAATTCATTCTTCCTGACATTCCCTATGTCCCATGAAATCTCATTGCGACTACTATCTACTACATTACTTTCCTTAGAAAATATAATGTCATATATACTACAGATTATGCCCAGGCATTTGACATTACTTTGCCTAATATTTGGGAAATTGAATAATAATTAAAATTATATCACAAAACTTCAATTTATGTCACAACTCAACAGGAACATGTAAGAATGACAAACATGACTTTTTTTTTTTTCTGTAAGAACCAAAAGTTTAGAAAGTAAGCTCTATAGAAGTAATACACTGAAAATAACTTTATGTCAATATATTTCTAATGAATTCATTTTAATACTATTTTGGACAACTTCTTACATAATTTGTCACTGTGTGTGATTTCATGTATGATTAGTTTAAATTATATAAGACATTTCCAACAAAACCTATGAGACCTTCAACATTTCATATTTAAGCATATCTTCTTACTGTCATAACTAATATTTACTTTTCTATATATGCCTTAAAATAATAAAAATGTTTATACTGAAAATATAAGAAAAAATGTACTAAAATTTTATAAAATATTATAGCTCATGAGTACCTCTGAGACTTAAGAACTTCTATTATCTCGTTAAATGAGTAGTTAACAATGACGTATGATAACTATAGAATATTAGCCTGTTTATTGGTTACTGCTTGCAATCAATATCATCTTTTGTTCAACTTAATCAATGTTGTTTAAATTGATTAGATGCATTGAAATGCTGCCAAACACCAGAAACCAGTGTCAAGAGACTAGAACTAAATTTATTACTGTTTTGTTTAGTTCATAGTGATATAATTCTAATGTTTATTTTTTAAGATAAAGAAAAATAATTGAGGCAATCCCTAAGGTGATTATACATTTCTAACTGAACAAACAATAGTCAATATGCACTGCAGGCAGCCCAGAATTCAGTTTTAAGCAATGCTTCCTTTTTTTTTTAGTGAAATCCTCCCTCTTTTAAGTTATACATAGACATTTTATACATAAAAAATTAGGTTCAGGTCGCAAAAGAAAAATTCTTGTAAATTCTGGCCAAGCACATTACTAAATCATCTCTATGTTTTAAATAAAGATTGATTTTCTGAAAAAGAAAATTAAATTATATATTAGAGAATTAATAGCTTCCATATTTATCAGTTGCTAGGCACTATAAATATGTTAACTCATCATAATGAAATTTAATATTAACAGCTAAAACTTAATTGTGTATATACTATTGCTCAGTATATGCTAAGTGCTTTATACGGATTATTTTATTTAAAATTCACAGTAATGTTCTGAAGTTAAGCAATTACTGCAGGAGAAAAAGATAGTGGAGCTAAGACTTCTAGTATTTCAAAATGGTAAATTCTGTAGATGTGTCTAGAGAACTTCCTTATCTACATTAATGAACATAAGAAAATTATGTGAACTCAAATTTAAACCGACATTCAGTATTCTACAGTGTAGAATCACAGGATACAATTAGCAACCTCTGTTCAAACACATAGTATAGGAGAAATGAAGAGGTTCTTGTAAAGTTTAACATATTTGTCATAACTAATATTTACTTTTCTATATATGCGGTAAAATAATAAAAATGTTTATACTGAAAATATAAGAAAAAATGTACTAAAATTTTATAAAATATTATAGCTCATGAGTACCTCTGAGACTTAAGAACTTCTATTATCTCGTTAAATGAGTAGTTAACAATGACGTATGATAACTATAGAATATTAGCCTGTTTATTGGTTACTGCTTGCAATCAATATCATCTTTTGTTCAACTTAATCAATGTTGTTTAAATTGATTAGATGCATTGAAATGCTGCCAAACACCAGAAACCAGTGTCAAGAGACTAGAACTAAATTTATTACTGTTTTGTTTAGTTCATAGTGATATAATTCTAATGTTTATTTTTTAAGATAAAGAAAAATAATTGAGGCAATCCCTAAGGTGATTATACATTTCTAACTGAACAAACAATAGTCAATATGCACTGCAGGCAGCCCAGAATTCAGTTTTAAGCAATGCTTCCTTTTTTTTTTAGTGAAATCCTCCCTCTTTTAAGTTATACATAGACATTTTATACATAAAAAATTAGGTTCAGGTCGCAAAAGAAAAATTCTTGTAAATTCTGGCCAAGCACATTACTAAATCATCTCTATGTTTTAAATAAAGATTGATTTTCTGAAAAAAAAGAAAATTAAATTATATATTAGAGAATTAATAGCTTCCATATTTATCAGTTGCTAGGCACTATAAATATGTTAACTCATCATAATGAAATTTAATATTAACAGCTAAAACTTAATTGTGTATATACTATTGCTCAGTATATGCTAAGTGCTTTATACGGATTATTTTATTTAAAATTCACAGTAATGTTCTGAAGTTAAGCAATTACTGCAGGAGAAAAAGATAGTGGAGCTAAGACTTCTAGTATTTCAAAATGGTAAATTCTGTAGATGTGTCTAGAGAACTTCCTTATCTACATTAATGAACATAAGAAAATTATGTGAACTCAAATTTAAACCGTACATTCAGTATTCTACAGTGTAGAATCACAGGATACAATTAGCAACCTCTGTTCAAACACATAGTATAGGAGAAATGAAGAGGTTCTTTAAATGTCATACATTAAATTGAAAAAGGAATTATGTCTGATTATAGATTTTTCCTAAATTCACAGCATGCTAGCCTGTAGGGATGTAGATGCATTTTTCTCTAAATATGATTAATTTCTTTTATTGTCATCTTATATTCTCCATTTAGAATGAAATTTTTCTCAACATGTCTGGAAGTTTCTAAAAACATGGAATAGGCATAAATAACTCATTAGATAATAACAAAAAAAGAAAACTGGAAAGGAAAAAAATTTTCCAGTTGCAGATCAATCACTAGTTGCTATTAGCAGATTATTTTGAAGGTTTTAAGTCATTAACAGATAATATACTAACTATCCACAAGCAGCAACTGAACTGCACATGGATTTCCTAGAAGACAGACATACAAATTCAGAGAGCAAAGCATGGAGAAAATTTGCTGAATTTAAATGTCAGCAACCCCACTAACTCTTAGCACAAATGTAAGAATATTAGTTAGCCATTCTATATGTGCACTATCTTAGCTTTAAAACAGAATATACAGGAAAGGCTCAACAAACATGAGCTCCTAATCCTCTTCACTATTTTAATAAGCATATACTTCACTTACTATGTAATATCACTAAGTCTAAATGAAAGAAAGTATATTACTAGGGCACTCGGTGTGTGCTGGAGCATTTGACTCAATAGAAAAGATACAAATTTCATTCCAGCTTACCATGCATTATAATGTTTTAGATCTATAAATTGCTAAACAGATAATAACAATAATAACATATGTTAAAATAACAATATTTTAACAATCCTAATCTAAAAACAATTTGGAAGAAAATAGGGACGAAAAAAGCAATTAAACCATGTTATAGTCCCAACTCCAATTAACTTCTGGTGTGCGTGTGTGTGTGCTAAGTTGCTAAGAATACTCAAGTGGGTTGCCATGCCCTCCCTCCAGGGTATCTTCCTCACCCAGGGATCAGACCTGCATCTCTTAAGTCTCCTGCACTGACAGGTGGGTTCTTTACCACTAGTGCCACCTGGGAAGGCCAACTCATGGTGTAACCTTTATTAAATCATGTACTCTTACTTAAACCTCAGTTTCCTTTCTTTCAAAATGAAGAAACTTATCTTTAAAAGCCCTTTCTAGTGCTAAGGCAGTAGCATCATATAAGTGTACTTGGCATTTCATCAGTGCTCAGTAAACATTTGCTGAATAAATGAATAATTTTTAACTTCAACATGTATCTTCAAATATTTAGGAAGCAGAAAAGAAGATATGATTAAATTGGAACAAAAAATTGTTAATGTGAAAGCAAGTCTTTTATGTCCTTTTATTGGAAGAACATTTGGTTTTCTATGATCTGAGATCAGTCAAAATAGAATAAAAAGAGAAACAGTTTTGATTATGGACATTTGGATGTAAATATAAAAGAGATGTACTTTCAAGTGGAGTCAAGATTTTG
The DNA here is from genome assembly GCA_022376925.1 of Tragulus kanchil. Classification (NCBI taxonomy): domain Eukaryota; kingdom Metazoa; phylum Chordata; class Mammalia; order Artiodactyla; family Tragulidae; genus Tragulus; species Tragulus kanchil. The sequence continues at coordinate 44,582,071 of JAIOJX010000003.1, read as the reverse complement.
CAAGCACAACTTGCAGATATCCTAAGAAGTCAGAGGAGCTGTGGTCAACATTCCCATTAATTTCAATAATTATGCTTTGGTTTAAGATGATGGGCATTTACTTAGAAGGAAAAAGAAAGCTGCTATTTTGCAAGTGAACTTTTTAGACTCTGAAATTTTATTAGATACATAGATAAAGAGTACTAATTCATGATTCTCCCATGTTATATACTTCATGTCCATATACTGAATATCTAAACAATATACAGAGATGAAACCATTTGAAATTATAGGGATCAAATCAGAAAAGAAGCATCAGGTTAATGTTTATTAAACCAACAAAGTGTTATTTAAGAAATGTGACTAAAGTATATTAAGGTAAATATAAATGTAAAATGGATGTAAGTGAATGTTGAGCTTTCCTGGTAACTCAGACAGTAAAGAAACTGCTTGAAACTCAGGATACCTGGATCTGATCCCTGGAGAAGGGAGTGACTACTTCTGGAGAATTCCATGGACAGAGGATCCTGAGAGGTGGGGATGCTACGGTAATTGAGTATTCAGAGAATCCAAATCTTGAGTCAAATGTATAAGAAAAAAGTAACACTAGAAATGCACCCAAGAAGAATAAACACATTCTGTCAATTCAGCTATCAGAAATACAATTTCTGCCAGAATTTGTAATTCTGACTTTCCTAAGAGGAATCATTTTACCCTTTGTTTCTTCCAGTCTTTCCAACCACTGTCAGGAAAATGTCAGAAAAATAGGAATCCTTGACATTCATCCACAAGATCAAAGATCCTAACACACCAGTACATCCCTTCAGGATTAGCAAGCATCACAATGTGTCAAACATTTGGGTACCCTGAATGTGGCACGAACATTTGACACATTGGTATGTAAGGGTCAAGCATACCTATAAACACTAGGAGCACAGTGGTGAACAAAACAGGCATGGATAAGGCTCTGCCTGGCTACCATCCAGAGGAATTAAGAAGAAGACATTCAAAAAGTGACTACCAATGCACAGTTGTTACTGTGAAGAAGAAGGTATGGGGAAAATCTCTGAGGGACAGGGAGAGTTTGCAGGGTTAGATGTAGAGTCTGAGAAGCCCTCCTGGAGGCTGTGACTTCAAAGATGAGAATGAAGAATAGATACTTAAAGGCAGAAAAAGAGGGAGAAATATTACTGGTAGGTGGAGAAAGATGGGAGGCTTTCCAGAAAATTAAAAAAATCCAAAGGACAGAAAAACAGAGAGTGATGGGCAAAGGTTATGTTTGTGTGCAGAAGACAATGAAGGGAAATATCAAGCTCCTTGTATATGTATTAATGAGGATATTGGATTGGGCAGAAGAGGGAAGGAAGATGGAGGAAAACAGGTTGACAGGAGGAACAGGATCAAGGATCTTCTAGTTTTTTTTTTTTTTGTCATTGTTGTTTTGTGCACTGACCTCGAGGTCCTTGTGAGACAGCCAAATATGAACTGGGTATTATTGGAACTCTTCAAGAGGTGTCTGGATTGGATGGAGAGACATTTTTTAAAATTGTTAAAATATATAACTTAAATGAACTATCTAAGTGGAAGCTATTCCCTAAGGAGAGAGAAAAAAAGAGACTAGGATTTAGTGGAAGTAACTCATAATGTTATAGATCTGGCTGTATACATTGTGCAGATGGGCATTTATATCTGTGGGGACTCAGGTTTTGGAGGGTACTGATTAACATTTAAAATGCAAATATTATTTTAAAAACATAATCATAAAATGTCCACCAAACCCATGAATTTTGACTTTAGTTACTAGTAATATCAGTAATGAAAACTTTATTCCTCTGTAGTGTCAGCTGATTTACCTTACTTATCCAGATAAATAGATTATTTAGGGCCTCTTTGCTCAGAAATATTTTCTAAACTGCTTTCTGGTTTCCTTTTCTCCACCTCTGTCATTTTACAGAAATGATGCTACCCAATAATAATTATGCAACATTTGTTTGGGGGCAACTGAGTAGTAGATAAGTACCTGACTGCTATGGGAGCGACTTGTGGGCCAAAGATGGCATTTATTTATTGCCACAATGTTAAAAATGAATACATGACAAGTATAAAGAAATGCGAGTTTCCTTTTTCATTCCTAGTTAAGTTGAGTTTATTTTGAAATACAGAATAATCTCAACTATGGTTAAATTGAGAGCGAGAAAGAATACAAAGACTCTCATGGTGCCTGGGAAGGGAGCAGGACTGTGTTCACATCGTTTGTGAATTGTGAAGCAACGCATGTTCATAGCTGCTAAAATGTCTGATACGGACCATTTCACAAACTAGCAGTGAGTTCTGGTTCTTTCTTCTTTTCCTTTCCATTCTTCAACTTAAACTCCAAATTTTACCAAACAAAATTTTCCCTGATAATTTATCTTCAGCATTAATTGTGCTACTTTGTTATCTTTTAAATGTATGAATTTAGTTACCAAGGTCAATAAAATGTTTCAAAGGGCTAAATGTTGTTTTGTGCACTGACCTCGAGGTCCTTGTGAGACAGCCAAATATGAACTGGGTATTATTGGAACTCTTCAAGAGGTGTCTGGATTGGATGGAGAGACATTTTTTAAAATTGTTAAAATATATAACTTAAATGAACTATCTAAGTGGAAGCTATTCCCTAAGTAGAGAAAAAAAAAGGAACTAGGAATTAGTGGAAGTAACTCATAATGTTATAGATCTGGCTGTATACATTGTGCAGATGGGCATTTATATCTGTGGGGACTCAGGTTTTGGAGGGTACTGATTAACATTTAAAATGCAAATATTATTTTAAAAACATAATCATAAAATGTCCACCAAACCCATGAATTTTGACTTTAGTTACTAGTAATATCAGTAATGAAAACTTTATTCCTCTGTAGTGTCAGCTGATTTACCTTACTTATCCAGATAAATAGATTATTTAGGGCCTCTTTGCTCAGAAATATTTTCTAAACTGCTTTCTGGTTTCCTTTTCTCCACCTCTGTCATTTTACAGAAATGATGCTACCCAATAATAATTATGCAACATTTGTTTGGGGGCAACTGAGTAGTAGATAAGTACCTGACTGCTATGGGAGCGACTTGTGGGCCAAAGATGGCATTTATTTATTGCCACAATGTTAAAAATGAATACATGACAAGTATAAAGAAATGCGAGTTTCCTTTTTCATTCCTAGTTAAGTTGAGTTTATTTTGAAATACAGAATAATCTCAACTATGGTTAAATTGAGAGCGAGAAAGAATACAAAGACTCTCATGGTGCCTGGGAAGGGAGCAGGACTGTGTTCACATCGTTTGTGAATTGTGAAGCAACGCATGTTCATAGCTGCTAAAATGTCTGATACGGACCATTTCACAAACTAGCAGTGAGTTCTGGTTCTTTCTTCTTTTCCCTTTCCATTCTTCAACTTAAACTCCAAATTTTACCAAACAAAATTTTCCCTGATAATTTATCTTCAGCATTAATTGTGCTACTTTGTTATCTTTTAAATGTATGAATTTAGTTACCAAGGTTAATAAAATGTTTCAAAGGGCTAAATGAGCTTATTTAGTCAAGAAAGAGTAGCAAAAATGATCTCTTTGCTTTGATATATTAAAAGCCTTATGTAGGTCAAGAGCTAGTGAAATAACTTTTAGCAATTAACACACAGAAACACACTCATCTACAGTGTGCTTTTTAGATTACATTTGAGAAAAACTCATATTATGTAATTAAAATATTAATATTAAAGTGTTTTGCAGAACACTGTTCATTGAACAGTATAAGAAAAACATTAAACTCAAGTGTAAGTATATAGAAAATAGAATATTATTGCTTATTTACCCTAGACTTAAGGAACTTCTCTTTTTAATTGACAAGCTGAATAAATGAATGAATGAAGTGAAAAAAATATTTTATGTTACAATTAAACCCAATGTAAATAACTCCAAAAGAAAATCAATATTTGCTCTAAGGAACTATATATAATTGTCAAATGTTTTTCCTTTCCTTAGTTACAAAGTTGTTTGAATGGGTTCTCTATATTATATATAGCATTCTGGATAGCAAAAAGAAGAAGGCCATTTATAGCTAAACTTTTCTTCAGAGTATAAATAAATCATAATAAAAATCAAAAGTTGTCAAAACTTAGATCTATATATAGCAAGACCTTATCCATATTGAAATATACATTTGAATATATGTATACTACATATTCCAGTAAAAATAATTATAGCTTTATTGTGATCCAAATATTCCTGATAGCAAACTCATGAAATATATGTCAACTATGCAAAAATGTTTAATTATTGCTTAATGTCATCTTAGACCATCCATTTATATGAAAGAATAGAGTGTCCATAATTTTTCTTGATTGAATTCTGACCACCTTGAGAATAATGTGGATATCAGATAATTCATATACATCTACCTGAAGATTTATGTGTTTTTCTAGACCACTCTGGACATTAACTAAGTTAGTACCAAAGTAGTCCCCAAACACACAGACCAAGGGTAATAATTTACATTGGACTTACTGAGGTTACTGTCCCTGATAAAGAATATATTTTTTTTATCTCCTTTTTGATAATTTATCTTCAGCATTAATTGTGCTACTTTGTTATCTTTTAAATGTATGAATTTAGTTACCAAGGTTAATAAAATGTTTCAAAGGGCTAAATGAGCTTATTTAGTCAAGAAAGAGTAGCAAAAATGATCTCTTTGCTTTGATATATTAAAAGCCTTATGTAGGTCAAGAGCTAGTGAAATAACTTTTAGCAATTAACACACAGAAACACACTCATCTACAGTGTGCTTTTTAGATTACATTTGAGAAAAACTCATATTATGTAATTAAAATATTAATATTAAAGTGTTTTGCAGAACACTGTTCATTGAACAGTATAAGAAAAACATTAAACTCAAGTGTAAGTATATAGAAAATAGAATATTATTGCTTATTTACCCTAGACTTAAGGAACTTCTCTTTTTAATTGACAAGCTGAATAAATGAATGAATGAAGTGAAAAAAATATTTTATGTTACAATTAAACCCAATGTAAATAACTCCAAAAGAAAATCAATATTTGCTCTAAGGAACTATATATAATTGTCAAATGTTTTTCCTTTCCTTAGTTACAAAGTTGTTTGAATGGGTTCTCTATATTATATATAGCATTCTGGATAGCAAAAAGAAGAAGGCCATTTATAGCTAAACTTTTCTTCAGAGTATAAATAAATCATAATAAAAATCAAAAGTTGTCAAAACTTAGATCTATATATAGCAAGACCTTATCCATATTGAAATATACATTTGAATATATGTATACTACATATTCCAGTAAAAATAATTATAGCTTTATTGTGATCCAAATATTCCTGATAGCAAACTCATGAAATATATGTCAACTATGCAAAAATGTTTAATTATTGCTTAATGTCATCTTAGACCATCCATTTATATGAAAGAATAGAGTGTCCATAATTTTTCTTGATTGAATTCTGACCACCTTGAGAATAATGTGGATATCAGATAATTCATATACATCTACCTGAAGATTTATGTGTTTTTCTAGACCACTCTGGACATTAACTAAGTTAGTACCAAAGTAGTCCCCAAACACACAGACCAAGGGTAATAATTTACATTGGACTTACTGAGGTTACTGTCCCTGATAAAGAGAACTGGTTTGTTATTAGTAATTTGTTAACCTATGTGTACAATTCTTTACAAATGCAACAGAAGTCTTTTTAGTTTAATAATATTACAGGTACACAGATACATAATTGAGCTAAAACCCACAATGCTCAAAAAATATTTTCTGCATCTGGAGTTGTGTTAATCTTTTATACTCAAGATGTCTCATAATAACGTACAGTTAAAGCCTTAGGATTTAAAAAATAATGATCCTGGTCACAGGCAAAATCAATACATAAAAATATTCCCAGGGGTGTCTCTAGTTTCTGATTTTTATTTATTGTATATATGACACTTTACACAATTGTATTTCTTTTACACTAAACTAAGAATGATACTTTTGGAACTGACTGAGTAACATGATTAATGTCAAACAATATCCTCAAAATGATTGAGATTAAAATGCAAAATAAAAGCAATTGGGAGAATTATAGCAATTAATCATTTTAGGCTTCCCTTTGAAGAATCATTTTCATTTAATGCTCTTTTTACTGTTTAGTATTCTTGTTGTTATATTGAGTTTATTGTCTAGAATAGGTGTTCGACTATAAATGCTACCTTCAAATTTTGTTCTTTCCTAGTGGTGTGGTCTCAGCAATATACATATTTTGTTCTTCTGAGTGTTTAATAAAATTCCCTTTAGTACTCTATATATGATTTTGCTCAGCAGATTTGTGTTATTAAAATGTATATAATGGCACACAGTGCAATTGGAAAGTCCACATAGGACCAAACAATCTTATTTATTGTTAGTATTCACCTGGCCTTTTTTGCATGTAGCTTACTTTTGTTGTGTCTCCACTCTAAAAACATTCAAATTTTGAGGACTACCTAATTTATTATTTTCTTGATTTAGAATCTATAAACCATTCATATATTAGACTGTGCTTCAAGCACTCAATAAAGCACATTTTCTATGTTCAAGATTAAATCATACATTGTTTAAAATTAATTATTCCTTTTTAATTGCATTGTATAAACAGAAATGACCTGTTAATTTAAAGAAAATCTATCAGCACAAAATGAATTCACTCATATAAACAAGCAAGATGAACTTGACCTTGTTTGAACTTGTTTTGATGTGGCCCAGATGGTAGGCTACATGCTTGAATAGCAGGCTAAAGCAGAGGAAAAACTCATAGAGCAAGATCTAGATTTATAGCCTTTTGCAAATTCCTACCTTGTATTGTCCTTTCGGCATCTGTTCGGCCGCCACTGCGGTCAGCTTCTATCTCTGGGGTCAGAGAGTCTAAAAGCACAGAAAGGTAAGAGTGACACACATTTCATTTGATTCCCTTTGTCCTTTAAAAAAAAAAAAAAAAACCAACCTGTTACTTTGGCACTGAGTTAAAATTACATAAATCTTTGTCATCTTTTTAAGGCTGAACAAAGACTCTAACTATGAGAATTATCAGAAGATTTGGATGGATAAATAATGCAAAATAAAAGCAATTGGGAGAATTATAGCAATTAATCATTTTAGGCTTCCCTTTGAAGAATCATTTTCATTTAATGCTCTTTTTACTGTTTAGTATTCTTGTTGTTATATTGAGTTTATTGTCTAGAATAGGTGTTCGACTATAAATGCTACCTTCAAATTTTGTTCTTTCCTAGTGGTGTGGTCTCAGCAATATACATATTTTGTTCTTCTGAGTGTTTAATAAAATTCCCTTTAGTACTCTATATATGATTTTGCTCAGCAGATTTGTGTTATTAAAATGTATATAATGGCACACAGTGCAATTGGAAAGTCCACATAGGACCAAACAATCTTATTTATTGTTAGTATTCACCTGGCCTTTTTTGCATGTAGCTTACTTTTGTTGTGTCTCCACTCTAAAAACATTCAAATTTTGAGGACTACCTAATTTATTATTTTCTTGATTTAGAATCTATAAACCATTCATATATTAGACTGTGCTTCAAGCACTCAATAAAGCACATTTTCTATGTTCAAGATTAAATCATACATTGTTTAAAATTAATTATTCCTTTTTAATTGCATTGTATAAACAGAAATGACCTGTTAATTTAAAGAAAATCTATCAGCACAAAATGAATTCACTCATATAAACAAGCAAGATGAACTTGACCTTGTTTGAACTTGTTTTGATGTGGCCCAGATGGTAGGCTACATGCTTGAATAGCAGGCTAAAGCAGAGGAAAAACTCATAGAGCAAGATCTAGATTTATAGCCTTTTGCAAATTCCTACCTTGTATTGTCCTTTCGGCATCTGTTCGGCCGCCACTGCGGTCAGCTTCTATCTCTGGGGTCAGAGAGTCTAAAAGCACAGAAAGGTAAGAGTGACACACATTTCATTTGATTCCCTTTGTCCTTTAAAAAAAAAAAAAAAACCAACCTGTTACTTTGGCACTGAGTTAAAATTACATAAATCTTTGTCATCTTTTTAAGGCTGAACAAAGACTCTAACTATGAGAATTATCAGAAGATTTGGATGGATAAATAATGCAAAATTGTTCGGGAAATGAGGTGGGGAGTGGGAACTTCTCATATTAATATTTCATTATGGTTCAGTACAGACAGAATTGGTTAAATAGAAAAGGAATGTCAAGTCTCAGATACTGAAGTAACAAAACTATGGAAACCCCCATGAAATAAAACATTCCCTCAACACATGTGACTCTTCTTCCCATCATGCTTTCAAGCAGAGCTTAATGAATCACCAGCACAGAAATATACAAAACCACAAACACATGTCTAAACTGCCTTGTGCGTACTAACAGTGAAAGTTAGTTAGCCATGCATAAAGATGCATCCTCTTACCATTTAAGACCCTGAGACTATCTGTTGAAGCTGCCTGTTTTAGTGTTTGTTCAGCTTGCTCACGCCGTTTTGTCTCAAATTCAAGTGCTTCCTGCAATTTTCTCTTTGCCTTCTTCTCCTTCTTTAGTCTCTTTTGAACTATGGCTGGAAAAGAGTATATGTACATTATTATTTGGGGGGAATTTTTATAATGTTCACATTTCCACAAATGGTCTCTACTTTTTCTTTTGTATAATATTGCTTTTTTGGTCCCTGCTGCACTGCACCTGCCTATGCAGAGGAAGTAAAAACAAACCAAAAAATCAACAACCGACTTTTACCTAAAATAAAATTTCCAAGGAGGCCAACTTTTTCTTAATCTGGAACCATTACAAGAATGCCTTTAATTTTCAAATGTGGAGACAGATTTAATGGGAGACTGATTTTAATAAATATTTAAACACATGCTTGAATAGCAGGCTAAAGGGGTGACAAGATCTAGATTTATAGCCTTTTGCAAATTCCTACCTTGTATTGTCCTTTCGGCATCTGTTCGGCCGCCACTGCGGTCAGCTTCTATCTCTGGGGTCAGAGAGTCTAAAAGCACAGAAAGGTAAGAGTGACACACATTTCATTTGATTCCCTTTGTCCTTTAAAAAAAAAAAAAAAACCAACCTGTTACTTTGGCACTGAGTTAAAATTACATAAATCTTTGTCATCTTTTTAAGGCTGAACAAAGACTCTAACTATGAGAATTATCAGAAGATTTGGATGGATAAATAATGCAAAATTGTTCGGGAAATGAGGTGGGGAGTGGGAACTTCTCATATTAATATTTCATTATGGTTCAGTACAGACAGAATTGGTTAAATAGAAAAGGAATGTCAAGTCTCAGATACTGAAGTAACAAAACTATGGAAACCCCCATGAAATAAAACATTCCCTCAACACATGTGACTCTTCTTCCCATCATGCTTTCAAGCAGAGCTTAATGAATCACCAGCACAGAAATATACAAAACCACAAACACATGTCTAAACTGCCTTGTGCGTACTAACAGTGAAAGTTAGTTAGCCATGCATAAAGATGCATCCTCTTACCATTTAAGACCCTGAGACTATCTGTTGAAGCTGCCTGTTTTAGTGTTTGTTCAGCTTGCTCACGCCGTTTTGTCTCAAATTCAAGTGCTTCCTGCAATTTTCTCTTTGCCTTCTTCTCCTTCTTTAGTCTCTTTTGAACTATGGCTGGAAAAGAGTATATGTACATTATTATTTGGGGGGAATTTTTATAATGTTCACATTTCCACAAATGGTCTCTACTTTTTCTTTTGTATAATATTGCTTTTTTGGTCCCTGCTGCACTGCACCTGCCTATGCAGAGGAAGTAAAAACAAACCAAAAAATCAACAACCGACTTTTACCTAAAATAAAATTTCCAAGGAGGCCAACTTTTTCTTAATCTGGAACCATTACAAGAATGCCTTTAATTTTCAAATGTGGAGACAGATTTAATGGGAGACTGATTTTAATAAATATTTACATTCACTAATAAAGGAAGATTGATTAAATAAATTTTGTGCTTTAGTCTCTGTCCTTGAATCAGACTAATGCAAAATAGTATGAGTTGTATAAATCTTTATGATACTTATCTCTTTATGAAGCATCAATTTGAGTAGTAAACAGATCGTTTGCCCTGTCTTTGCAAAAATGTTACGCCAGCAAATTTTTTTTTTAATTCTTTCTTGAAACTTTAGAAAAAGTAACAAATGTTATTGTGTATGAGGAGCTAAATATCATTAATTTTCATTAGCATATGTAAACCTATTTTGTTGATGAAATTGTTGCAATTTTCTTAGCAATATTAATGATTTTTTCAAAGCAAATCTATAATATATTTCAAAAAAGTCATAGTGGGGCTTCCCTGGTGGTCCAGTGGGTAAAGACACCATCTTGCAGTGCAAGGGGCGCTGGTTCAATGCCTGGCCTGGGAAGATCCCACATGCCGCGGAGCGGCTGGACCGATGCAACCAACTGCTGAGCTGGAGCTCTGGGGCGCATGCGCCCGGAGCTGGTGCTCTGCAATGAGAGAGGCCACTATGATGGGAGGCCCACACAGGCCAAAGAACAAAGATTAAAAGAAAGACCAATAGAAATGGCAAAAAAAAAAAAAAAAAAAAAGAAGGCAGAGTGCCAAAAAGAATAAAAAGAATAGTTATACTTTAACAGCAGGAACTTGATGAGTATAAAACTTCAGTGCTATTTATATAAAAAAGTAGCTAATGATACACAAAGTTCATTATGATGAAGTTTTCTCCTACTGGACAACTTCAGTATTTTTACATTATATGTAAACAATAAATAATAACAGGTATTTTTCACAAAATGCATGTTAACTGTACTTTCATACATATAATATTGATCATTGTTTTAACTTTTACATTATATATAAACTAAGGAATAAACATATGGAAAGCATACAAGTGTTTTCTTTGAAATAGTTTTTCCTGGATGGTTGATAAGCATTGTGTATATGAATATGACAGAATCAGTATGAGAAAATCTTTTGGTAAAACTAGTCATAAGAAGCAACCATTCCAAATTTACTATATAATTACTTATACAGATTAGTAAATAACCTTTTTTACTTATCATAGTAGTGAATCAAAATATCAAATAAGGTAATCATGGTTCATGTACGACTTTTACTTTCAATTTCCATAAAACCAATTTTTATAATCATTAATATTATTAAAATGGTAGACCACTAACCTATAGAGTTCATTGTTGCTGACATCATAAATTAACAGAAAATTTCCTATATCAAAATGTACATTAAGTCCAATCTTATAAGCAAAAGCGGTTTCAAATAAATGCTAATTTTCTCTTTTTTAATATTGTAAAAATCATATGCTAGTCTTAACAAAGTTACTTGCCCTTTCCCTTTCTAAAGATAATTGTGTATACTGTGCCTTTGAAAAGAAACAGTTATTTCTGAATTATCTATTTGAGTTGTATATTCCTATGACACTAAGAGCTCATTACCCTGTGCCTTGCTATTGATCACTCACTGTGTCCTCCTACATGATTGAAGCAAATGGGGTTGCTATGTTCTCTCTTCAGGGTAACACACTGCCTCAATAGACACATTCATAGTAGATCATTATTGATAATTATCATCTTTAATTTTTGGTTCACAATTAATGCGAGGTTCATGGTGTTGTCTGTGCAGCATTTTGCCCTTTACTTTTTAGTGGTTAAAGGAATAAAACAATGTCAATCGTTCAACAACTGTCAACCACCACAATTCTCAAAGTTTTTCAAGTAACCAACAGGTTCTTTAGGAATTCAAAGGTCTGATTTTCAGACCCTTGTTAGGAAAAAGACTTCTTATGGTGAGAACAAAATCCAGACATGTCTATCTCATGGAAGATGGCTCCACGGAATGAACTCTTTGACCATATTCCTTATTCATTTAGAACACATCTCACTATCAATATTTACCTTGTTTCAATTATGCTAGTATCTAAGTCTATGTGAAGTCACATTATTTAGAAAGGCCCTCTGTATCTGAGGTGCCAGCTTCCCATCCTAGAAACTGAATAGCTACTGCTTCATAATAAGTAGGGAAAAAACTGTAAGTTATGCCAGTTTTGAAAGAAAAGATGATTTCTAAATGACCACATCAAACATATCAGAGAAGAAAGTGTGGAGTATTGATAGTGGATGCATATCAAGTGAGAGAAAAGGAGCTTCCCCTTGTAAAATACTGACGAGGACCTGAGAGTTGAGGCAAAAAGAAAGTTGGTTGCAAAGAAAATACATATATATATATATATATATATATATATATATATATATATATGCCTCATATATAAAATAAAGGCACAAATATGAATGACTTTCAAAATTATCTAAACAAGCACTGTAAAGTGTATAAAAAGAAGCAGTTCATAGATTGATAATATCATTATTTTTACCCAATAAAAATTCATATCAGTTTCTACTCTGCTGTGTATTTGACCTTGTTGGATGAAAATGAGGCATTTCGAAAGAAAATTATAGAAACACTCAACTTTGGTCATTTGTTCAGATATTCATCAATATTCTATTTCATTTGATAAATATCTCACTAAATCTGCTTCGCTTGAATAATAAGTATTTTTCTATTTTAGCTTTATGATTTTAACTTAAATTTTTCAAAGGACAATTATGAATGAATATAGAATTTTTCTTCATGACTGTCATCAGAGCCCCTTCTTATCTTAAAATTATGAATTGCTTAAATTCTATGAGCAGTACAAATTATGTGATTAATGCTATAGTGGATATATTTCAACTCCTTGAGGTATGAGAGAAGTGAAACTATGTACTTTGAGGTTTAGGAAATAGAGTAAGCTCAGGATTCAAATTCCGCTCTAAACTTTAGCTACAAGTAAAAACAAAAAGTTACAGTTCCATAGTAAATCGTGAAACAAAATATTGTTATGTTGAATATTTGATGTAAAGTATTAAACTTATTTGGAAATTTTAAAAATACCTCTGTTCTTTTGTTCCATTGCCAACTGCTTCTCAAGCGTCTCCCTTAGTTCTCTTTCCCTTAAAAAATCCATCTTCAGTTCTGTTTTTTCAAGTTGAACCTGTTTTTCTTGAGCTCTGGCATTATCTATGGCAACTTTCAAGAGCCCCTGTACAAAGACGACATTCAGAATTGTAATATTTTAGCATGAAGCATATTTCATTCATTACTTTAACATATTTTAAAAGAGAACAATCTTTCAAATTGCTTACAAATACTTTCATTCCTGTTGTGCAGTCACTCTTTACTCACTAAGACAAATAAGAAAAGTAAAGCAAATTTTCTTTAAGTTTAGTTTGGTTCTTTTTTGAGCTGACCCGCTGTTCTAGCAGCATCTTCCACATTAACAATGCTGATTCTCCCTCAAGCCATTCTGCTGTACTGGCAGGAATTCTCCCTTCTCCCACTCTAATAAACTTTACATTCCTCTCAAAAAAATTGTTTTTTCAAAGTTTAATTAAGCTATTTTAGGAAGACAAATATTTTTGGCATCTTCAGTTGCTTCTAGTTAGAATATCTATCTAGGTTTCAAACTATATGAGGGCAACACATATCTGTGTCTAAAAAATAAATGCTGAAAAATACTTGACTGAATTGTTCTGCGGGTAACTATCTGACATAGGTTATGTAACCCCACATGATGATAGCAGTACTCACCAATCTCTCAGGGCTCATTCTCTACCACTCCCTACTGAGATTATAGGCAGCAGGAGTGGCCATTTGTTTTTCAAGGCACCAATTTGCTTCTGCACCAGGAACTTGGCTCTCTCTGTTCTCTCCTAAATGATTTTCCTCCCAAATTTTGCATGACTCACTCCTTCATTCATTTCACCTTTGTTCAGTTGCACAGGAGGGCTAGTCTTCAAACTCACTTCTTATTCCCTCCTTAAAATTCTTCATAGCATTTATTATTAATATTTATTTATATTGCCACCTATATATTTATTTATTGCATTATGTTGCATCTTCTTCACCAAAATATATGTTTTCTGAGACAGAGATATTTTCTTTCATAGGGTATTACATCCCCCAAGCCCAGAGAGTGTCTCACATAGAGTAGATTTCAAAAATTTGATGAACAGAAATTATAATAGTGGTATATTTTTCTTGAGATATGTAATATGCATCATGGATCCAAAACTTCATAGTTTGGTACTACATTATTTTAAAAATCAATCTAAATGGCTATAAACAGACTAAATTTTAGGGGACTATTTGACAGTCTTTATTATAATTCAAGAATACATGAGGGCTTCCCCTGGTGGTCCAGTGGGTAAGAACACCGCCTTGCAGTGCAAGGCGCTGGTTCGGTCCCTGGCCTGGGAAGATCCCACGTGCCGTGGAGCAGCTGGACCGATGTGTCCATCGAGCCGAGGCAGCTGGACCGGAGGCCGCTGTGTTTTCACCTCACTAAGACAAATAAGAAAAGTAAAGCAAATTTTCTTTAAGTTTAGTTTGGTTCTTTTTTGAGCTGACCCGCTGTTCTAGCAGCATCTTCCACATTAACAATGCTGATTCTCCCTCAAGCCATTCTGCTGTACTGGCAGGAATTCTCCCTTCTCCCACTCTAATAAACTTTACATTCCTCTCAAAAAAATTGTTTTTTCAAAGTTTAATTAAGCTATTTTAGGAAGACAAATATTTTTGGCATCTTCAGTTGCTTCTAGTTAGAATATCTATCTAGGTTTCAAACTATATGAGGGCAACACATATCTGTGTCTAAAAAATAAATGCTGAAAAATACTTGACTGAATTGTTCTGCGGGTAACTATCTGACATAGGTTATGTAACCCCACATGATGATAGCAGTACTCACCAATCTCTCAGGGCTCATTCTCTACCACTCCCTACTGAGATTATAGGCAGCAGGAGTGGCCATTTGTTTTTCAAGGCACCAATTTGCTTCTGCACCAGGAACTTGGCTCTCTCTGTTCTCTCCTAAATGATTTTCCTCCCAAATTTTGCATGACTCACTCCTTCATTCATTTCACCTTTGTTCAGTTGCACAGGAGGGCTAGTCTTCAAACTCACTTCTTATTCCCTCCTTAAAATTCTTCATAGCATTTATTATTAATATTTATTTATATTGCCACCTATATATTTATTTATTGCATTATGTTGCATCTTCTTCACCAAAATATATGTTTTCTGAGACAGAGATATTTTCTTTCATAGGGTATTACATCCCCCAAGCCCAGAGAGTGTCTCACATAGAGTAGATTTCAAAAATTTGATGAACAGAAATTATAATAGTGGTATATTTTTCTTGAGATATGTAATATGCATCATGGATCCAAAACTTCATAGTTTGGTACTACATTATTTTTAAAAAATCAATCAAAATGGCTATAAACAGACTAAATTTTAGGGGACTATTTGACAGTCTTTATTATAATTCAAGAATACATGAGGGCTTCCCCTGGTGGTCCAGTGGGTAAGAACACCGCCTTGCAGTGCAAGGGGCGCTGGTTCGGTCCCTGGCCTGGGAAGATCCCACGTGCCGTGGAGCAGCTGGACCGATGTGTCCAATTACCGAGCCAGAGCTCTGGGGTGCGTGCGCCCAGAGCCTGCGCTCTGCAACAACGGAGGCCGCTGTGATGGGAGGCCCACAGGAGCCAAAGAACAAAGATGGATGAAAATGGAGAAATGAAAGACCAATAGAAGTGGCCCGCCCACTCCCCTCCCTCCCCACCCCACCCCCCAAAAAAGATATATAAATAAAATTTAAAAAAAAATAGAATATATGGTAAAAGCAAAACACATTTATTTATGTAACAGAGTATAAAATAATATACATACAATTTGACTATATACTATTTTAAAAATGAGTATTCTGAAACTTTTGAAAAGGGGGTTATGAGAATTTGTAAAACATACACAAAGCATTCTGCATGTGTTCTCTAAGATGCTTTAGAAAATTATTGTAAAAATTGGAGTTAAAATTTCAAACCTGATCAACTCAGCAATATAAAAATTCCATTTTGGAAAAGATGCTTTGGTTTGATTTGTGAAATCAGCAGCTGAATTTTTCAATTGAAAGTAAAGGGTTGTTAGTGCCAGTTGTGTATATATATTCTAGAATGTGACCCTTTGTAGGATATGACATGACCAGTTTGATTCAGAAATTTCAAGTCCAACTTGACTTGTTAATTCAATAGGAAGGTACCTTTAGCTCAGTGTACCAATGTAGCATTCTCAGAAGCCCTTTTTATTCTCTTTTCAAGCACACAAAAATTATTGATATTTCTTATTTGTTATAACTGACCCTGAGTTTTCTGGATTAAATCTTGTGATAGCAAACAAGCTGGAAAAGTTCTATGAGGCAGTTTACCTCTCTCCACTCTTTTGTTTTTTATCAATAAAACATAGCTGCTAAGGAAGCTGCCATCTTAACTCAATTCAGCAACATTCCTGTGTATGTTTCTTCTTCATCAGAAACAAACAATTAGTAACAAATGAAAGAGATCATTACATCAAGTGCCCTTTTAGATCACCCCAATTAAAACTTTAGTTTAGCTGTATTTTAATTCTAAGATAGCAAATTCTAATTTTCTGCTCTGATTGCTCTTGTTGACTTATCTTTGAAAGATGTACTCTCTGTGCAATGTCTAGAGATTATTTAGCAAGATGCCAATGTTGGCACCACTTAATGTGTTGATTGGTTGTATTATCAGTAGCTGTTTAAAATAAATTACTATTAAACTATTATTGTCCTTGGCTGACAAAACACAATATTTTGGTGTTCTTTAAATATGAAACAATCATTATGAATAAACATGTTGAATAATGCTAAGCTGTGAGTCTAATTTGTGTAATTTTATATTAATATTTATTATAAACTATGAAGTTGCTAAGCACATTTATACTTACCGTTTCCTTTCGTTACTATTGTTGCTAATGTTGCTAATGGTAATGCATTACCTACTCCTGCTGATTATGTCTGAAAAATATTAGCTTTTAGTATCCAATATCCTCTAGGGACTATTTATAAGCTGTATAAAATTAAGTTTCATTTTTACACTTTAAATCAGGACGCATCAGTAGGAGTCCAGTGTGAACAAAAATCTGCATGAGACCCAAACTGATGCATATGCAAAAAATACATTATTGCCTGTGACAGCTCTGCTGCAAAAATACAGATTCAATTTCAATGCAGCGTCCGGCTGGGAAAAGCAAAAGCAAGTAGCATTCACATCATCTACGAATCATGGGACATCATTTTAGCTCAGTGTACCAATGTAGCATTCTCAGAAGCCCTTTTATTCTCTTTTCAAGCACACAAAATTATTGATATTTCTTATTTGTTATAACTGACCCTGAGTTTTCTGGATTAAATCTTGTGATAGCAAACAAGCTGGAAAAGTTCTATGAGGCAGTTTACCTCTCTCCACTCTTTTGTTTTTTATCAATAAAACATAGCTGCTAAGGAAGCTGCCATCTTAACTCAATTCAGCAACATTCCTGTGTATGTTTCTTCTTCATCAGAAACAAACAATTAGTAACAAATGAAAGAGATCATTACATCAAGTGCCCTTTTAGATCACCCCAATTAAAACTTTAGTTTAGCTGTATTTTAATTCTAAGATAGCAAATTCTAATTTTCTGCTCTGATTGCTCTTGTTGACTTATCTTTGAAAGATGTACTCTCTGTGCAATGTCTAGAGATTATTTAGCAAGATGCCAATGTTGGCACCACTTAATGTGTTGATTGGTTGTATTATCAGTAGCTGTTTAAAATAAATTACTATTAAACTATTATTGTCCTTGGCTGACAAAACACAATATTTTGGTGTTCTTTAAATATGAAACAATCATTATGAATAAACATGTTGAATAATGCTAAGCTGTGAGTCTAATTTGTGTAATTTTATATTAATATTTATTATAAACTATGAAGTTGCTAAGCACATTTATACTTACCGTTTCCTTTCGTTACTATTGTTGCTAATGTTGCTAATGGTAATGCATTACCTACTCCTGCTGATTATGTCTGAAAAATATTAGCTTTTAGTATCCAATATCCTCTAGGGACTATTTATAAGCTGTATAAAATTAAGTTTCATTTTTACACTTTAAATCAGGACGCATCAGTAGGAGTCCAGTGTGAACAAAAATCTGCATGAGACCCAAACTGATGCATATGCAAAAAATACATTATTGCCTGTGACAGCTCTGCTGCAAAAATACAGATTCAATTTCAATGCAGCGTCCGGCTGGGAAAAGCAAAAGCAAGTAGCATTCACATCATCTACGAATCATGGGACATCATTTTAACCATCAGTGATAATAGTACTATCTGATTTGTTTAACTTCTGTATATTTCCCAGGTAGGTCATATGCAAAAGGTCACACTAAATGCTAGATCTCATGCAGTCATATGTGGTATCAAGCAAAATTCTATGTTGATAATATTATTTAATGTAAAAGAAACAAGACTTCAACAGAAAATTGGCTTCCAAGGGGAGATCAGTTCTCATGATATTAAAGTTGGATCATGACAATTCTTTAAAAAATTCATTTTAAGCTTAGTCTATGGCGACAGTTATTAAATATGGTGCTTGTCTGACAGAGTATTCAAACTTTTTTTCAATATAGAGACATAATAGTTGTCATAATACACAAATATTTTGTGTTCTAAAATGCTCGACTGTGTAAATTAAGTTATTTCTATCATTGTTCAGGAGATGAGTTTATAAACTATATATATATATATATAAATATATATAAAGGACATACTTACCTGGCAATATGTCAACTATTTATATTGCCTAGGGATATAAATATAGGCATATATAAGGAGAGTGTAAGTAATATTTACATGAAAGGGGCATTTCTTCATTTGCTAGTTAGATCCTAGAAGAGGAAAAATTTATTTGTTCCATGTTTGTATAAATCAGATGACATGTAAGGTTCCATTCAGTGGCACTGAAACTCATGTGACAAAATTTGCTGCTTCTAATGAGAGTAAATAAGGAAATGGCAACACACTCAGGTAGTCTTGCCTAGGAAATGTCAGGGACAGAGGAACCTGGAGGTCTATGTGGGACAAAATGAGCTTCTAAATCCTTTCGTTACTATTGTTGCTAATGTTGCTAATGGTAATGCATTACCTACTCCTGCTGATTATGTCTGAAAAATATTAGCTTTTAGTATCCAATATCCTCTAGGGACTATTTATAAGCTGTATAAAATTAAGTTTCATTTTTACACTTTAAATCAGGACGCATCAGTAGGAGTCCAGTGTGAACAAAAATCTGCATGAGACCCAAACTGATGCATATGCAAAAAATACATTATTGCCTGTGACAGCTCTGCTGCAAAAATACAGATTCAATTTCAATGCAGCGTCCGGCTGGGAAAAGCAAAAGCAAGTAGCATTCACATCATCTACGAATCATGGGACATCATTTTAACCATCAGTGATAATAGTACTATCTGATTTGTTTAACTTCTGTATATTTCCCAGGTAGGTCATATGCAAAAGGTCACACTAAATGCTAGATCTCATGCAGTCATATGTGGTATCAAGCAAAATTCTATGTTGATAATATTATTTAATGTAAAAGAAACAAGACTTCAACAGAAAATTGGCTTCCAAGGGGAGATCAGTTCTCATGATATTAAAGTTGGATCATGACAATTCTTTAAAAAATTCATTTTAAGCTTAGTCTATGGCGACAGTTATTAAATATGGTGCTTGTCTGACAGAGTATTCAAACTTTTTTTCAATATAGAGACATAATAGTTGTCATAATACACAAATATTTTGTGTTCTAAAATGCTCGACTGTGTAAATTAAGTTATTTCTATCATTGTTCAGGAGATGAGTTTATAAACTATATATATATATATATAAATATATATAAAGGACATACTTACCTGGCAATATGTCAACTATTTATATTGCCTAGGGATATAAATATAGGCATATATAAGGAGAGTGTAAGTAATATTTACATGAAAGGGGCATTTCTTCATTTGCTAGTTAGATCCTAGAAGAGGAAAAATTTATTTGTTCCATGTTTGTATAAATCAGATGACATGTAAGGTTCCATTCAGTGGCACTGAAACTCATGTGACAAAATTTGCTGCTTCTAATGAGAGTAAATAAGGAAATGGCAACACACTCAGGTAGTCTTGCCTAGGAAATGTCAGGGACAGAGGAACCTGGAGGTCTATAGTCCATGGGGTCACAAAAGAGTCAAACACTACTGAGCAACTAAGCAACTACAAAAACAACAATCCTAGTTGGAAGAGATGTTTAGTGATTATTTCTTCTAATTTAAACCTTTCAGAGATGAGAAAACCAAGGTCCAGAAGACACACGTGACTTGTCTAGGGTTTCAAACTAGTAAGTTGACTAACCCTAAATCAGAATTTCCCTGAGGGTTTTTTTTCTTTTTTTTCTATTTGTTTAGTATTTCATGTCAGGAAAAGAAGGAATAGTGTGCCTTAAAATTAGGAACTTTTATAGATAGAAAAAAATATGATAGAACAGTACCAACTAAAGCATTTTTGTAGCTAAAGATACAACTATAATTGGTTTATAACTATAATTGGCTACTGTTCTTCAAAGTTGATTAAAGATGAATTCTCCATCAAAAGCACTTTTAGGTATACTACATTAGATGCTGGTATCTAGAGATCCTACAAGGACGGGAATTTCCTAAATGAAAAGAACAACCGAGGTGAAATAAGTCTTCTGTTATTCATAATATGCCTCATGCAATTACATATGAGTTTCTGTTAATAAGTGGACTTTTGGAAAGCCCCTAAATGATGGGTGCGATTCAGAGAACTTCTGAATTGATCAGTGTGTGGAGGTACAGAGTGGGTGGCATGTGCCATATGCTTCTTTCCACATATGAAGCCCTATGCATTGCCTCCACCTGGCTGTTTCTGGATTATACTGGACAAGTCACCTGCCGCTTCTGGACCTTTGTTTCTCATCTTTTGTGATAACTGAGTATCCAGTAAGTAAACTGTTTTCCTAAGCTCTGTGAGCTGCTCAAAGAAATTCATTGAACTTGAGATAGGCATGGTGGCAACCTCCAATCTATAGGTTAGGCTTGGAATAGACAGGGGCATTTCTTCATTTGCTAGTTAGATCCTAGAAGAGGAAAAATTTATTTGTTCCATGTTTGTATAAATCAGATGACATGTAAGGTTCCATTCAGTGGCACTGAAACTCATGTGACAAAATTTGCTGCTTCTAATGAGAGTAAATAAGGAAATGGCAACACACTCAGGTAGTCTTGCCTAGGAAATGTCAGGGACAGAGGAACCTGGAGGTCTATAGTCCATGGGGTCACAAAAGAGTCAAACACTACTGAGCAACTAAGCAACTACAAAAACAACAATCCTAGTTGGAAGAGATGTTTAGTGATTATTTCTTCTAATTTAAACCTTTCAGAGATGAGAAAACCAAGGTCCAGAAGACACACGTGACTTGTCTAGGGTTTCAAACTAGTAAGTTGACTAACCCTAAATCAGAATTTCCCTGAGGGGTTTTTTTCTTTTTTTGCTATTTGTTTACTATTTCATGTCAGGAAAAGAAGGAATAGTGTGCCTTAAAATTAGGAACTTTTATAGATAGAAAAAAATATGATAGAACAGTACCAACTAAAGCATTTTTGTAGCTAAAGATACAACTATAATTGGTTTATAACTATAATTGGCTACTGTTCTTCAAAGTTGATTAAAGATGAATTCTCCATCAAAAGCACTTTTAGGTATACTACATTAGATGCTGGTATCTAGAGATCCTACAAGGACGGGAATTTCCTAAATGAAAAGAACAACCGAGGTGAAATAAGTCTTCTGTTATTCATAATATGCCTCATGCAATTACATATGAGTTTCTGTTAATAAGTGGACTTTTGGAAAGCCCCTAAATGATGGGTGCGATTCAGAGAACTTCTGAATTGATCAGTGTGTGGAGGTACAGAGTGGGTGGCATGTGCCATATGCTTCTTTCCACATATGAAGCCCTATGCATTGCCTCCACCTGGCTGTTTCTGGATTATACTGGACAAGTCACCTGCCGCTTCTGGACCTTTGTTTCTCATCTTTTGTGATAACTGAGTATCCAGTAAGTAAACTGTTTTCCTAAGCTCTGTGAGCTGCTCAAAGAAATTCATTGAACTTGAGATAGGCATGGTGGCAACCTCCAATCTATAGTAGGTTGGTTATAAGCACAGGTTATAGCTTGGAGTTACAACTGGCAGTGAAAGTGGAGTCAGAAAGCAATTCTGTGAAACTAAACTCTTTTAACTTTTTTTTTTTTTAATTTTGGTCTCTTTTTATCGATTTTTTATTTATTTATTTTTCATCCATCTTTATTCTTCGACCTGTGAGGGCCTCACATTGCAGTGGTCTCTCTTGCTGCAGAGCACCGGTTCTGGGCACATGCGCTCCAGAGTTCTGGCTTGTAATTGGACACACTAGTCCAAGCCACTCCACTGCATGTGGGACTATCCTGGGCCAGGGATCGAAACAGTGCCCTTTGTACTGCCAGGTGGGCCCTTTACCCACTGGACAACCAGGGAAGTCCGAGACTAAACTCTTACCTTGTGAGATATGATGCTGTCTCTAGGCAGATCATGTCAGAAATGGGATAAAATGTAGGGCACCTAGCTGAGGTCACAGAATTGCTTAGAAATGCCTATAAGCATTTGGTAATCTGAAGTGTCAGAAGTTAAGTAGTGTTAGATTACAGGAGATCTATGGGAGTATATTTCCTGTATAAGGACATATTAAAATTATTCAGCAAATGTTGTTGCTAAGTCATGTCCTATTCTTTTCATGACCCAATGGACTGTAGCGTACCTGACTCCTGTGTCCATGGGATTTTCCAAGCAAGAATACTGGAATTGATTGTCATTTCTGTCTCCATGAGATCTTCCTGATCCAGGGATCAAATCTGCATATCTGTATTCGTAAGTAGATTCTTGACCACTGAGCCACCAGTGAAGCCCCCAGTAAATATTAACTTTATTATTAGTAGTATTGTTTTTGTATATCATATAAATTATTAAAGATGATACAGATTCTAAAGAGATTAATGGTACTGTCTTCATTACAGTAAATAGTTAAAAATGTTGGGCTATGCTTTGCTGGTTTCTTTTTTTTGAATGATTTCTTTTCACAAATTGGTTATGGGAATGAAGGGGATAAAATATACTGTGATTAAAGATAAAAAGAAATAACATAAAACCAATCTGATCCTCATCTACCCATATTCTGAAGCTAGTGTCTTATTTTTTTGTTTATCTTTGGAAATTTTTCCTGCTATTTCTCTTATCAGTTAGAGAAAACAACTGTATTATGAATATGTATTTTTATATTTGAAATATGCATAAATAATGCAAATGACAAAATTATTCATTTCATTGAAATGTATAAAATATAAAACTGGTCATGACATTGAAATATAAAGACTGGAATATGTATAATCAGAATATTTTGACCAAATTCTTTTTCACTGTCTTCCCTTAAATATAGAAGGAAAGAATGCTTCTTAAATACCACAATTAGATTATGTTTCTTTGTCAGACCCATGGTGGATCAATCTGGGCCTGCCATTCATTGTGGTTTTAAGATTGTTTTCTAGGTCTTCCTTGTTTGTTCAATATGTCCACATAGACAAGCCAGAGGGAACGAAACACCTATCCACTCCCTTGTGGCACATACCTTTATGCCAGGTGGGCCCTTACCCACTGGACAACCAGGGAAGTCCGAGACTAAACTCTTACCTTGTGAGATATGATGCTGTCTCTAGGCAGATCATGTCAGAAATGGGATAAAATGTAGGGCACCTAGCTGAGGTCACAGAATTGCTTAGAAATGCCTATAAGCATTTGGTAATCTGAAGTGTCAGAAGTTAAGTAGTGTTAGATTACAGGAGATCTATGGGAGTATATTTCCTGTATAAGGACATATTAAAATTATTCAGCAAATGTTGTTGCTAAGTCATGTCCTATTCTTTTCATGACCCAATGGACTGTAGCGTACCTGACTCCTGTGTCCATGGGATTTTCCAAGCAAGAATACTGGAATTGATTGTCATTTCTGTCTCCATGAGATCTTCCTGATCCAGGGATCAAATCTGCATATCTGTATTCGTAAGTAGATTCTTGACCACTGAGCCACCAGTGAAGCCCCCAGTAAATATTAACTTTATTATTAGTAGTATTGTTTTTGTATATCATATAAATTATTAAAGATGATACAGATTCTAAAGAGATTAATGGTACTGTCTTCATTACAGTAAATAGTTAAAAATGTTGGGCTATGCTTTGCTGGTTTCTTTTTTTTTTGAATGATTTCTTTTCACAAATTGGTTATGGGAATGAAGGGGATAAAATATACTGTGATTAAAGATAAAAAGAAATAACATAAAACCAATCTGATCCTCATCTACCCATATTCTGAAGCTAGTGTCTTATTTTTTTGTTTATCTTTGGAAATTTTTCCTGCTATTTCTCTTATCAGTTAGAGAAAACAACTGTATTATGAATATGTATTTTTATATTTGAAATATGCATAAATAATGCAAATGACAAAATTATTCATTTCATTGAAATGTATAAAATATAAAACTGGTCATGACATTGAAATATAAAGACTGGAATATGTATAATCAGAATATTTTGACCAAATTCTTTTTCACTGTCTTCCCTTAAATATAGAAGGAAAGAATGCTTCTTAAATACCACAATTAGATTATGTTTCTTTGTCAGACCCATGGTGGATCAATCTGGGCCTGCCATTCATTGTGGTTTTAAGATTGTTTTCTAGGTCTTCCTTGTTTGTTCAATATGTCCACATAGACAAGCCAGAGGGAACGAAACACCTATCCACTCCCTTGTGGCACATACCTTTAGTGCTAACTGTACTTGTTATTAAAATTTATATTCTCTATCTTATTTTTCCTTTCTACCTTTTACTTATTTAATTATCTTATGTTAATATTTGTAAGTCAATGAAAATAATTCTTGTAAGTAGGGCAAAGGCAATATAATTATTTCTTCCTGACCCTGCGTACAAATAGATCCCAGTTACAGTTTTCAGCATGAAATCTCAGATTGAGAACAGTGAGTCAAAATCTTCTATCAGTTTGTTTTAGTGGTAGTCAATGATTTAAAGTGTTTCATCTAGCAAATTGATACTAAAATTGTACTTTCTTCACCTAAAAATCTCACAGGAAATTGTCCATTGACTCATCTGACTAGGGAAGCCATAATGACAGGCTACTCACATTGAAAATAAAAAAAAAATCAAAAAATAAAGCTCCATATAAGATACATTTTTTAAAAATGTAAAAAGCAAAATCTAGAATGAAACCATATCTCTCACTAATGTGAAATCTATGTCTTTTACTGAAGATATCTTTATCTTTTATTACTTCCAATTTCTAAAATACACAAGTTTTAAGAAAGAATACTATAGTTCTAGGACATAGTAAAAAGTTGATGCCTAAACATATATAATACATATATTTATTTCTGTACTATGCATATTTTCCACATTCTATATAATACATATATATTAAAATACTAGAATAGAGTATTTTTCTATAGTCTCTCTTTTAAAACGCAAAGAAATAACATTTATGAAAATTTAATTGTGATACGGTGTCATGGAAGGCACATTTGTAGTAATTATTAAAAATTCTTAATTTTAAAATTATCAAATTATAGAATAACATGAAACCAAAGTACTGAAGATTAGAACAACAACTGCATAAAAAGTGTGAAGAGTTTTTGGTCATTAAATCTAAGAAAAAATAGAGTTTATGTGCATTAAATTGAAATATAATCCAATATCTTGGGTTTAATTAAAATAGAAAGTATACAACACTAAACCTTTAATTTCAAACATGATATTTTATGATCTTAAAAAATGTAAATATTTTCAAGTCAATTATTTTTCACATCTTTGTGATAAAGTGTCTTCAAAGGAAATATGGAGCTTTAAACTTACCATACCAAAAGAATGCTACGATTTGAAACAGAAAGTAAAGAAACCCATTATACACAATTGAGCTTACAAAGGAAATTGAGGTAGACAGAATGTAATTACCCAAGTTAGAATCTGGACAGCAAACACATTTATACTATATGCCCCATAAGCCAGAGTCATGACTGTTTAAATATTCTATACCATTCCTAAGGCATTACTAAAACTCAGTATTTGTAGAAATAGTAAAAAAGCTAGCATCTATGATCTTTTGCTAAATTAGTACTGAACACAAATCCAGAATGTATGTCAAGGCTGTGTGTATATGTGTACATGTATATATGTATGTACATATCATATGTTTATGTGTTTGCTTCTCTGTGCATGGAACTTAATAAAACTTTTAATATTTATTTTACCTTACATACACCTATGTGTATGCAAATATAGATGCATATAGGAATGAAATTCATGCTTATAGGTATATATTTCATCTATAGTCATCTATATGTAAGACTGAAGAGAGCAAGTATAATTTATTTTAAATGAAGTATTCTTTTCCTTTTTGATGTGGGCCATTTTTAAAGTCTTTGTTAAACTTGCTACAATATTGCTTGGGTAGATTATATTCTGTTCTTTTTGGCTGTGATCCATGTGGAATCTTAATTCCCCAACCAGGGATCAAACCCACACTCCCTGCATTGGAAGGCAAAGTCTTAACCACTTCTCATAGCTTCTTCATAGCATAGCATAGCCAGAAAAGTTCCTTAATGAAGCATATTTATTGTAAGATTTCTAACCTTGTGAGACCCAGATTTCCATGATTTGGGACTAGAAATAATTTACTTTACCTTGACTATCATTTTATCAGCAATTCTTCCTAATATATCCTCTCAAGCCTGATTGGAAGCTTAGGGAGTATGTTATTGTCGAGATACCTTCAATAAAATATTATTTGTCTAAATTTTTTACAATTTAAAACTGTAGTTTTCCTATTTCTTTTCTTTAAAGAAAAAATTGCAATTTGAGGTCATGTGGATATTTCTAGGCTTCCCAGGGGGCGCTAGTGGTAGAGAACCTGTCTGCTAATGCAGGAGACATAGAGATGTGGGTTGAATCCCTGGGTTGGGAAGATCCACTTGAGGAGGGCATGGCAACCCACTCCAGTATTTTTGCCTGGAGAATGCCATGGAAAGAGGAGCTTGGCAGGCTACAGTCCATAGTGTTGCACAGAGTTCCACCTGACTGAAGCAACTTGCCACACTATCACGGACATAGATAACATTTCTAGTCTTTGTATTACTGGCTTGGGAAGGGGGTGGATAAACATTCCCAAACACAGAATTTGATTTAGTGATGTGGTTTTCACACACAATGTAAAGGTCCTTGTGTAAACTCATCCTTCAAATGAGCAAGGTGTTCTATACTGGTGAATTATACATGGAAATTTTTTCTCTGCTGAAATGGAAACTAAATTATTTTCCCAGTTAAATAGGTTCTAGTTAATGAAGACATAGACAACTTAGATGGAAAACTTTAAATAACGCTTAGCTTTTTATTTGCTTCATATTGGGATATATAAGATATATATGTATATATACACACACACATTCACATAAGAAAATTAATTGTTCCCTTACATCTCAGAGAGTGAATTCTGAAATACTGAGGAGTATGTTTGAAAGTCTTTAATTTAACAAAAGAGAAATTGAACTCTGTTTCCGAAAACAATAATGTGGGCCAAATTTAGGGAGAATAGTTCTATGTTTATTGCAAAATAAAATCAATTATTTGGCCTTCATTACATTTAGGCTAGATTAATGATTTACTTCAATTACTTAGATATAAAACCTTAAAGTTGAATACAGTTCTGGACATTCTAATTACATTAGTATTAAAAATGCTATGTTAATAGATGAGAAGATATGTTACATTAAAGGCCTTCTGTTATGTCCTTGGAGAGGTAAATAAAATTAATTACATTTCTACTGGGAGAAAGTTTAATATGGTTGGGAATGTGTACAGAAAAATATCACTGTGGATTGAGTGCTAGAACAAAGATTTTTAAAAATTACCAGCATAGTATCTACAAGCATATTCTTACTGCTAGCTATTCCATTTGTGGAGAAGGAGATGGCAACAATCTCCATCTGGGGTCCACATGACCACTTCATGTGTGGGCAAAAAACTTATGCTTTCCTTTATCCCAAACATTTATTATTTTGGCTTCATTCTCTCTGTTATTGTTAACTGTATTTTTGACTCAAAATGTACTGTACGTAAAGTATACATCCTGAAGACTACATAGGAAATCCGTGGAAAGTTTTGTATGGCTTTTTGAAGTCTATTCTTTGAAGAAATCCTATTAACTGAAATAAAGTTATTTATGAAAGAAGGGATTTTTTTTTTTGGATTCTTTTACACTTAGACATATTTCAATGACTAAACATATCATTTCCTCACTGAAAGGCCACCAGTTTAAAAACAACTAAATATTTATTAGAACTGGTGTACTGTCATTTAATAGATCAGAGAAATGTAAACAGTTAGATTCTTCTTATTAATCAGCAATAAGGACAACATTTAAGCAGAATGGTTTTTAAAAGGGCCAGGTCATTTTATCTAAGGTTTTATTAAAATGTAATATACATACTAGGGGCATCCCTGGTGGCTCAGATGACAAAGAATCTATCTTCAATGCAGGGGATCTGGGTTCCATCCCTGGGTTAGGAAGATTCCCTGGAGAAGGGAATGATAACCCACTCCACTATTCTTGCCTGGAGAAATCCATGGGCAGAGGAGCCTGGTGGCCTACAGTCCATGGGGTCACAAAGAGTCAGACACAACTGAACAACTAATACTTTCACTTTCATACATATTTGGTTATTTCTAATCAATTGGATGTGTTATAAGTTCAAAATATCAAATTATTATAAAAAATAAGTATCATGGGTTAATTAACCTCAAGAATGGATTCAACTGGAATAGCATGGCTTTGGGAAAAACTGAGTCTTCCATGTTCCTTTCTTCCAGACTGTGAAGAAGTCCTACCTGTATGTTAGTCAGAAGGGTCTCTATGGAAGACAGTCCGTCAGGAAACAGAAAAGGAGATGGGAATCCAGGAGGTAGTGGTTGTCCATGCCCAGTTAGAGAAAGTTTATCAAGGCTGTCTCTTGCAGTTGGTGTGGAAAGTGGAGTCTCATCTGTATGTGATTGAAACAAAAATATAGAACAAGTTACGCTTGTCTGTTTTTATTAGACCTCGATAGCAAAAAAAGATAGTATCTACAAGCATATTCTTACTGCTAGCTATTCCATTTGTGGAGAAGGAGATGGCAACAATCTCCATCTGGGGTCCACATGACCACTTCATGTGTGGGCAAAAAACTTATGCTTTCCTTTATCCCAAACATTTATTATTTTGGCTTCATTCTCTCTGTTATTGTTAACTGTATTTTTGACTCAAAATGTACTGTACGTAAAGTATACATCCTGAAGACTACATAGGAAATCCGTGGAAAGTTTTGTATGGCTTTTTGAAGTCTATTCTTTGAAGAAATCCTATTAACTGAAATAAAGTTATTTATGAAAGAAGGGATTTTTTTTTTTGGATTCTTTTACACTTAGACATATTTCAATGACTAAACATATCATTTCCTCACTGAAAGGCCACCAGTTTAAAAACAACTAAATATTTATTAGAACTGGTGTACTGTCATTTAATAGATCAGAGAAATGTAAACAGTTAGATTCTTCTTATTAATCAGCAATAAGGACAACATTTAAGCAGAATGGTTTTTAAAAGGGCCAGGTCATTTTATCTAAGGTTTTATTAAAATGTAATATACATACTAGGGGCATCCCTGGTGGCTCAGATGACAAAGAATCTATCTTCAATGCAGGGGATCTGGGTTCCATCCCTGGGTTAGGAAGATTCCTGGAGAAGGGAAGGATAACCCACTCCACTATTCTTGCCTGGAGAAATCCATGGGCAGAGGAGCCTGGTGGCCTACAGTCCATGGGGTCACAAAGAGTCAGACACAACTGAACAACTAATACTTTCACTTTCATACATATTTGGTTATTTCTAATCAATTGGATGTGTTATAAGTTCAAAATATCAAATTATTATAAAAAATAAGTATCATGGGTTAATTAACCTCAAGAATGGATTCAACTGGAATAGCATGGCTTTGGGAAAAACTGAGTCTTCCATGTTCCTTTCTTCCAGACTGTGAAGAAGTCCTACCTGTATGTTAGTCAGAAGGGTCTCTATGGAAGACAGTCCGTCAGGAAACAGAAAAGGAGATGGGAATCCAGGAGGTAGTGGTTGTCCATGCCCAGTTAGAGAAAGTTTATCAAGGCTGTCTCTTGCAGTTGGTGTGGAAAGTGGAGTCTCATCTGTATGTGATTGAAACAAAAATATAGAACAAGTTACGCTTGTCTGTTTTTATTAGACCTCAGTAATGGCTTCCCTAGTGGTTTCCAGAACATTTATTGCAAATTGGTTCCCGCTATCAGGAGAAAATGCTTTCTGCTGAATTTTCTTTAATGAAAAAGCTGTGGAGATACAACAAGATAACATTAATGAGTAACTTTATAAGCCTTTTAAATGCAGTCTCTAATGAGACTGAGTTTACAGTGCCATAGAATCTTTTTAAAACAAATATTATCTCATATATACTTGTGATAATATATTCTGGCTGACTTTATGGGCACCTTCCCAATTATCTCATTTTAGTTTGTTCTGTTTAGATTGACAATAGGATATTTCTAGAGCTTCATATAGGAAAAATGTTTTGTATATTAGTGTTTCTTTCTCAATTAATTCAGAGGGATTATATGTATCAATTATGTGTTCAAATATATTCTTAAATAGTCTAAAACTAAATATACAAATAAAAACTTTATTCTTCAAGTAAAAACACCTAAGATCAAATGTGTTCTTTCTCAATCATAATTGAATTTTTTTAATATCATGAAAACTAATGATCTAATTCTTTTAACCTTCAATACCTCTTACTCTGAGGCTTTCCAGGTGGCTCTACCAATAAAGAACCTTCCTGCCAACACAGGAGATGCAAGTTCTGTTCCTGGGTCAGGAAAATCCCCAGGATTAGAGCATGGCAACCCACTCCAGTATTCTTGCCTGGAAGATCCCATGCACAGAGAAGTCTGGCAGGCTACAATCCATGGGGCGGCAAAGAGTTGGATATGACTGAATTGACTTAGCATGCATGCATGCACCTCTCACCTCATATTGAAAACCTAGTTTTTAAAACTTGAAAAAGGGGTCTAGAGAAAGGATATTAAAATATAAATGCAAAATAACGCTCCAGAACTCAAATATAAAACCTTCTAAGATAAATTAGCCTTCACTTTGTTAACTGAATGTTCTCCCACATTGTGAGCAAATTAAAGTAGTGCCCAGATACAAATTTTACTCTCATGTGAAACCTTCCAATTCAGTTCTTCATTATTTAAACATTTTTACATAGGCAGATACATGTTATGGCTTATTTTAGTTTATTGCATCACAGAGAAAATTTATTCAGGGCAGGATTCTCAATTTTATAAATATTATCATATTTCACCCCAGGAAAATTAATCAGAGCAATATATTTGCACAGTCCTGATAGTATCTCTCAATTTTGCAAGCAGCTAAAAACTAAAAAGCGCACTTGCCTTTATGCTTATAATTTGATTCCACTGTTCCTGAATCCTTTCTTTATTTTTCATTACAACATCTAACCACACAACACCTTTTTCAATTACCTCTCTCTGGGGCAGAAATATTATGAAAGTGGCTATACTTCTCTGTCTCTCACTAATGTCAGGACAAGTTAAATTTATCTCCCTCACTTTTTCACATGTCTAGTTAATGAACCAAAAGGGAAGAAAGTTTGGGAAAGGGAGTGATGGACATACGGCCTTCTATTAGCCACACTTTTCTCACTCACTCCTCTGCACACTTCTTTCACTCACTTCTCTACCATTTCTCCTTCCACTCCCTCCTCTGTCAACTGACATATGATCTGAAGCAGCAGGTTCTAGAAGAAGAAACAGAGGAAGCAACCTTAGAACCTGAGTAGGGGCCTTTTTTAATACTTCTCAACAGAGTTAAAAGAGCCCATGGTGCAGGGGTAGGGCTACTGACTAGCTAATATGATCAAGGTGATCTTGGACACCATTTACCTAGCTGTCATAAATTATAATTATTCCTCCAGACCAAGGCTGCCAGTGTTTTTTCATAATAGCTCCACAAAGGCACTTGTCAAACATCTATGCGAATGTGAAATTGTTTAAGAATAAAGAGCTATATTTTTTGATCAACATCACTGTGGCTGTCACATGCTAAAGAAAATGTGGCTTAATAGATCATGAGACTAATAATTGCTGTCTCTTGAAGAAAGACATAGAACCAGACGTCCAGAACTCAAATATAAAACCTTCTAAGATAAATTAGCCTTCACTTTGTTAACTGAATGTTCTCCCACATTGTGAGCAAATTAAAGTAGTGCCCAGATACAAATTTTACTCTCATGTGAAACCTTCCAATTCAGTTCTTCATTATTTAAACATTTTTACATAGGCAGATACATGTTATGGCTTATTTTAGTTTATTGCATCACAGAGAAAATTTATTCAGGGCAGGATTCTCAATTTTATAAATATTATCATATTTCACCCCAGGAAAATTAATCAGAGCAATATATTTGCACAGTCCTGATAGTATCTCTCAATTTTGCAAGCAGCTAAAAACTAAAAAGCGCACTTGCCTTTATGCTTATAATTTGATTCCACTGTTCCTGAATCCTTTCTTTATTTTTCATTACAACATCTAACCACACAACACCTTTTTCAATTACCTCTCTCTGGGGCAGAAATATTATGAAAGTGGCTATACTTCTCTGTCTCTCACTAATGTCAGGACAAGTTAAATTTATCTCCCTCACTTTTTCACATGTCTAGTTAATGAACCAAAAGGGAAGAAAGTTTGGGAAAGGGAGTGATGGACATACGGCCTTCTATTAGCCACACTTTTCTCACTCACTCCTCTGCACACTTCTTTCACTCACTTCTCTACCATTTCTCCTTCCACTCCCTCCTCTGTCAACTGACATATGATCTGAAGCAGCAGGTTCTAGAAGAAGAAACAGAGGAAGCAACCTTAGAACCTGAGTAGGGGTCTTTTTTTTAATACTTCTCAACAGAGTTAAAAGAGCCCATGGTGCAGGGGTAGGGCTACTGACTAGCTAATATGATCAAGGTGATCTTGGACACCATTTACCTAGCTGTCATAAATTATAATTATTCCTCCAGACCAAGGCTGCCAGTGTTTTTTCATAATAGCTCCACAAAGGCACTTGTCAAACATCTATGCGAATGTGAAATTGTTTAAGAATAAAGAGCTATATTTTTTGATCAACATCACTGTGGCTGTCACATGCTAAAGAAAATGTGGCTTAATAGATCATGAGACTAATAATTGCTGTCTCTTGAAGAAAGACATAGAACCAGACGACCACCTGTGTTAGCTTTCAGCTTTAGAGTCTATGACTCCACAATTCTTTTTTTTTTTTTTTTAAGGCTTTTTTTTTTTTTTTCCTTTATTTTAAAGATTTTACAGAGTTTTGTTGTTCACCAACATGTATGTTCCCAGATCATTCATATGACTATCCCTGGACCCTCCCCCCACCCAGTCCCCCGCCTCCATCCCTCCAGACCATCGCCCCAAGTGGTTGTAGGTACTCCTATTCCCCTAGCACAATGACAATAGCTATCTTTTCCACACATGACAGCATAGGTTTCCATGTTACTCCCTCCATGCCTCCCTCCCACTGTTCAGTCTCCACAATGTATGACTCCACAGTTCTTAAAGGTTGTCCAAGCGAAAGGCATCAAATGTGTGTATGCACACACACACACACATACACACACACACACACATTTCATATAAGTTCCATGATTCTCATGACTGGTTGATCTAACTTCAATATATTTATGCTTGACTATGTTCTACTACTATGTGAATTAATTCATGAATCACTCATGAAATACTCTTTGTATATGTATTTACTTACTATTACTTAATATTATCAAAAGCTATTTAAACAATGGGGTAGACACTGGAGAACTAATGTTAAGAAATACAATATGCAACCTTTAAAAGATCATCTAGACTCTAGTGATGAATTTCAATTGTAAAGTAACTAAGCCTTACCTTTATCAAAACATTTTTGTCCTCCATCATTACTCTGTTAACCACTTCATTTTTTACCCCAGGATTAAGATTGCTTTTGTTTACATACAGGTGTATGTAGCATGTGTGTATGTGTCTGTGTGTGTGTGTGTGTGTGTGTGTTTCTCCAGCTGCTTCATCTTGATTTTCATGACTTCAAGTAGGTATAAATCAGCTCATTTAGTACAGAGTTACTTGATTAGATTCATTTATCATTTCATATAGCAGAGATATTTCATAAAACCACTTTAACTCAATCAAATTTAAGACACCATGACAGTTAAAGAAATGAAAATGAGAGTGGTTCTTAAGATCAATATACATATTTGAAAAGAAGACAAACTAATCAGAGATCAAACAAAACAAAAATATTCCTTTGGGATTCAAGACCCTCCTATCTGAGAACTAGTTGTCATCTTGTGTCAATTAACATCATAGAAAGTCTCAGTCTTCCTGCAAAGATAGTAAAATTGGGAACATGGTTCTTTCCTTTGAAATGAAAGTGACCTTTGATATCCTAAATGTTTTAAGAAGATTAAAGCAAAACTTTGAGAGGCCAGACAATGTAGAAGAGTTTTGACATGACATAACCTCCACTGACTTCAAACGGTGAATGACGAAGTGCAAATTCACAAAAAATGTATTTGAATTTAATACATCTATATATTTTTAAGTATTACCTTTAAAAGAAAGTTAGCTTACCAGCTGCTATGCTATCTGAATTTTTATGACATTTGACAAGGTAATCTCTGTTTTTTGTTCTTAAAATCATGTTTTTTAAATAACTTCAAGCTTACAGAAAAGTTGCAACAACTGAACAAAGAATCCCTATGTATTTTTGTAGTGGATTAAATGGCAACCATCTACCTCCACCCCTGCCACCCCCAAATATATGCCCATCCCCAATCCCTAGATCTCAGTAATTCTAGCTTATTTGGAAAGAGGGTTTTTACAGGTATGATTAAGCAAATAATCTTGTGAAGAGATCATCCTGATATAGTATGGACTCTGGCTGGCTCATATAAAGAATCTGCCTGCCAAGCAAGACACCTGGGTTATATCCCTGAGTGGGGAAAGTGCTCTAGAGAAGGAAATGGCAACCCATTCCAGCATTCTAACTTGGAAAATCCCATGGACAGAGAAGCCTGGTGGGCTACAGTCTGGACTTGCAAAGAGTCAGCCATGAGTTAGCAACTAACAGCAGCAGTAAATCCAATGACAAATATCCTTTTAAGAGAAGAAGGGATATTTGAAAGAGCTAGAAGACAGCCACAGAGAAAAAGAGGAGGCAGAGTAGAGAAGGTGATAGATATTAGAGTTTGGGGATTATAGTCAAGGAATACTGACAGCCACCAGAAGTTGTAAAAAATAGATCCTCCTGGGCTTCCCCTGGTGGTCCGTGGGTAAGGACACTGCCTCTTTGACAGATACTAAAAAGAGATCATAACATTTAACATCAAAAGACCATGACAGTTAAAGAAATGAAAATGAGAGTGGTTCTTAAGATCAATATACATATTTGAAAAGAAGACAAACTAATCAGAGATCAAACAAAACAAAAATATTCCTTTGGGATTCAAGACCCTCCTATCTGAGAACTAGTTGTCATCTTGTGTCAATTAACATCATAGAAAGTCTCAGTCTTCCTGCAAAGATAGTAAAATTGGGAACATGGTTCTTTCCTTTGAAATGAAAGTGACCTTTGATATCCTAAATGTTTTAAGAAGATTAAAGCAAAACTTTGAGAGGCCAGACAATGTAGAAGAGTTTTGACATGACATAACCTCCACTGACTTCAAACGGTGAATGACGAAGTGCAAATTCACAAAAAATGTATTTGAATTTAATACATCTATATATTTTTAAGTATTACCTTTAAAAGAAAGTTAGCTTACCAGCTGCTATGCTATCTGAATTTTTATGACATTTGACAAGGTAATCTCTGTTTTTTGTTCTTAAAATCATGTTTTTTAAATAACTTCAAGCTTACAGAAAAGTTGCAACAACTGAACAAAGAATCCCTATGTATTTTTGTAGTGGATTAAATGGCAACCATCTACCTCCACCCCTGCCACCCCCAAATATATGCCCATCCCCAATCCCTAGATCTCAGTAATTCTAGCTTATTTGGAAAGAGGGTTTTTACAGGTATGATTAAGCAAATAATCTTGTGAAGAGATCATCCTGATATAGTATGGACTCTGGCTGGCTCATATAAAGAATCTGCCTGCCAAGCAAGACACCTGGGTTATATCCCTGAGTGGGGAAAGTGCTCTAGAGAAGGAAATGGCAACCCATTCCAGCATTCTAACTTGGAAAATCCCATGGACAGAGAAGCCTGGTGGGCTACAGTCTGGACTTGCAAAGAGTCAGCCATGAGTTAGCAACTAACAGCAGCAGTAAATCCAATGACAAATATCCTTTTAAGAGAAGAAGGGATATTTGAAAGAGCTAGAAGACAGCCACAGAGAAAAAGAGGAGGCAGAGTAGAGAAGGTGATAGATATTAGAGTTTGGGGATTATAGTCAAGGAATACTGACAGCCACCAGAAGTTGTAAAAAATAGATCCTCCTGGGCTTCCCCTGGTGGTCCGGTGGGTAAGGACACTGCCTTGCAGGGCAAGGGGCACCGGTTCGATCCCTGACCTGGGAAGATCCCACTTGCCGTGGAGCAGCATCATTTTATAAGGAGTCAGCTTAACTTGCTTCATTTTATAGGATTTTATAATTTGATAAATTTTGTAAAATTTGAAAAAATTAGACAGTCACTCACGACATTGATGATGGTAAATCAGATACAATGATGAGTACATTTTCCTGTAATAAACCAAGCACTTCTAAAAGCTGAATTAACTAGGGCACATTTCTTTTTTTAAGTACTCCACATCTGTAGGGGTCAGGAGTTATGCCAGTTCTCTTAAGAGGTCTTGTTGTTTTTAAAGTCCTAAGAAAGAGTGGGTTTGACTTTATCAAAGTATCTGTGTACTTTATGGGCTTCCCAGGTGGCACCAGAGGCACAGAACCCATCTGCCAATACAGGAGCATAAGAGATGTGGGTGCAATCCATGGGTTGGGAAGATCCCCTAAAGGTGGGCATGGCATCCCACACCAGTACTCTTGTTTGAAGAATTCCATGAACAGAAGAGTCTGGTGAGCTACAGTCCATAAAGATTAGGACGTGACTGAAGTGACTTAGCACATAGACATCCTTGTATTTTAATTTAGTGATAAGGAACTACAGAGGAGTTCTAAAGCAAAATGAAAAAAGAAAATATTACAAACTAACAAATTTCATCCTTTGATTTGAAAAAACTGTTTATTAACATTTTAATTATAACATATAGTGACAATTATTAATATAATAAAACAAAATCAATTAAGTCAATTAGTATATAATGGATAATATAAAGGGAATGTAAAAAGAAAAAAGAAGAAAATAACCCATTCCAGCAGTCTAACTTGGAAAATCCCATGGACAGAGAAGCCTGGTGGGCTACAGTCTGGACTTGCAAAGAGTCAGCCATGAGTTAGCAACTAACAGCAGCAGTAAATCCAATGACAAATATCCTTTTAAGAGAAGAAGGGATATTTGAAAGAGCTAGAAGACAGCCACAGAGAAAAAGAGGAGGCAGAGTAGAGAAGGTGATAGATATTAGAGTTTGGGGATTATAGTCAAGGAATACTGACAGCCACCAGAAGTTGTAAAAAATAGATCCTCCTGGGCTTCCCCTGGTGGTCCGGTGGGTAAGGACACTGCCTTGCAGGGCAAGGGGCACCGGTTCGATCCCTGACCTGGGAAGATCCCACTTGCCGTGGAGCAGCATCATTTTATAAGGAGTCAGCTTAACTTGCTTCATTTTATAGGATTTTATAATTTGATAAATTTTGTAAAATTTGAAAAAATTAGACAGTCACTCACGACATTGATGATGGTAAATCAGATACAATGATGAGTACATTTTCCTGTAATAAACCAAGCACTTCTAAAAGCTGAATTAACTAGGGCACATTTCTTTTTTTAAGTACTCCACATCTGTAGGGGTCAGGAGTTATGCCAGTTCTCTTAAGAGGTCTTGTTGTTTTTAAAGTCCTAAGAAAGAGTGGGTTTGACTTTATCAAAGTATCTGTGTACTTTATGGGCTTCCCAGGTGGCACCAGAGGCACAGAACCCATCTGCCAATACAGGAGCATAAGAGATGTGGGTGCAATCCATGGGTTGGGAAGATCCCCTAAAGGTGGGCATGGCATCCCACACCAGTACTCTTGTTTGAAGAATTCCATGAACAGAAGAGTCTGGTGAGCTACAGTCCATAAAGATTAGGACGTGACTGAAGTGACTTAGCACATAGACATCCTTGTATTTTAATTTAGTGATAAGGAACTACAGAGGAGTTCTAAAGCAAAATGAAAAAAGAAAATATTACAAACTAACAAATTTCATCCTTTGATTTGAAAAAACTGTTTATTAACATTTTAATTATAACATATAGTGACAATTATTAATATAATAAAACAAAATCAATTAAGTCAATTAGTATATAATGGATAATATAAAGGGAATGTAAAAAAGAGGAGAAAATACTTTTAAAACTGCCAAGTTAATAGGGTATAAAAATGACATGTCATTTCATCTCATGAGTCTACTCACATTTTAAGTCACTTATCAATGAATATCACTAAGACTGATGCTCCTATAAGACAGGAATTTTTCTTTCCAATCTTATCACTCATAACAATTTAGCAGGATATCCTAAGAAACAATGTTGTTTGAAAAAATAATGGGCCTCTACTCTTTAAATGTTTTCTTTCCTGTTAATAAAATCTAACTCAGTTATTATTTTTATACCCAATCCCTCTGGGTTTGTGTGTGTGTATCTTTTCTCTAATATCTTTTATTATGCCATAAATTCCAAGCAGAAAAACACTCACTCACTCTTAGAAAACCATACATTCCAAGGTAGTCACGTTGATTCATATTCATGTAAATAGCAGCATTGTTAAAATGGAAAAATCCCCATATTTAATGTTTACAAGTGATCTGAATGTTTGCATAAAAATGTTGTATTTCTACAATGGTAAAGTCAAAAAAAGTTGAAAAACTTGTGCAGAACAACACTTTCTATACAGAGAAGTAAATCTTCATTTATACAAATACAAATTTTTCTTGGTAATTTTGAGAAATTTCATTCAAAATTGTATGCTAAAGTTATATTCATTGGTATTTGTGCAAACTTTTCAGACACATTATTCAACTGGAGTAGAAGCATGAATAATCTAAAAATATTAAGGTTTGGTACTTAAAATTTTTTGAAATTTATTTTCAAAAGTAAAACATAGTCATTTATATTAAGTTAATTCATACTTCAATCATAGCTCTGGAGCTAATTTGACAATAGAAACTATCATTCTGATACCAGGATGCAATCTTAAAAACTGGTCACAAACATTCTGGAATCTACTCCAATTGTTAAGATTTATTTATTTATTTATTTTGGGTGGGGGTCGGGTTGGGGAGGGATGGGAGCGGGCGGGCCACTTCCATTGGTCTTTCATATCTCTATTTTCATCCTTCTTTGTTCTTTGGCTCCTGTGGGCCTCCCATCGCAGTGGCCTCTGTTGTTGCAGAGCACCGGCTCTGGGCGCATGCACTCCAGAGCTCCGGCTCGGTAATTGGACACATGGGTCCAGCTGCTCCGCGGCACGTGGGATCTTCCCAGGCCAGGGATCGAACCGGCGCCCCTTGCAGTGCAAGGCGGTATCCTTACCCACTGGACCACCAGGGGAAGCCCTCCAATTCTTATAAAAATCCAGGAATATTATGAAATAAGACTTACCTACTATTTTTATGCTCACTTTTCAAATTCTGGATTTAAAATTGCTGCATTTTTTTACATAAAATATCATACAATTATGGTAAAATGAAAAGTAACCAAGGTAGATTCAGAAGGTGTTCATTTAAGTCCTTGGCTCTACCAACTATTAGCAAATTTTTCAAATCCAATTAGATTGTGTATGTGAAAGTATTTTGTGAAACAGAAAATGCTAATAAAGTGTTAAGAATTAAGAAATAACAAAATTTTTTACAAATTTCTTTCTGTAAACTTAGCTTCAATATGCTATGGAGGGAATCTTAATGTTTTACCATTAGCCATAAGTCTGTGGTTTCTATATCATTTCTCTCTAATGAGGCTTGTGATGACAAAATATCATGTTGGTGATAAAATTACTATTATATATTATTACAGTTGCCTTAGACAAACCTTGAGTTAGTTCAGTGAATAGTTAAAATTGAGTATGATAGAAATAACTTGAAAAAGGACTGAAGTTCACCAGTTTCTCTTATGGTCTTAAAGAAAATCTGTAGATTGACTTACACAAAAAGAGAGTACAGATTTTGAAGAAACAGACTGCAAACATCAAAACACTTAAGAGGTACTTGGATATATTGAAGTAGTATTGCAATCCTGGATTTAAAGTTTGGGTAAATGAAAGAGAAGTTTAATGCATGAAGGAAATCATTGTAATACACATTTGGCACTATGATGGAGATGTACTAAAAAATAAACCCAACTCGCAGTTCTACCTAATTTAATGTATGAAGCATTTATTACACACATATGAAACTATTATATTTATTAGTGGTTCTTAACGTTTGGGTTGGGGTGCTTACCATTGAGAAGCTGACAAGATTTAGGGACTACTTCTTAAGGGGTAAAAATAGAAAAAAAAAATTAAAAAAAAATATCAATTCCTTAACATAGGATAAGAACTTAATATCTTTTGAAAGAGTATGTGAATGAGATGAGATAAGACAAAAGGCAAAAGCTGAAATGCTTACTACATCCAGCAGAGCAAAACTGAAAATACTTTCTATTGGGAAACCACACTATCAATTACAAGGCAATTTCATAGACACTATCTTGGGTTAGAAGTAAGCTCTAGGAAGAAGATAGAAAAACAATGCAATTTTAATATCAACAAGGTTATGTGCCAAAAGATTCACTCAAATGTCACCCAGTGATTACTTTTATAAGGAAGAGATAATATTCAGATGATGCAAGTTGAGAGCAGAGTGAAGAAAAATAAAATGTTCATGGTAGGATACATTAGGAACGGGCATTGAATATTGGGAAATATTGAAACAGAATGATGAAAGGGCTGTATGAGAAAACCACATATATATAAAAAAGATCAAGCAAAACAGGGGCCCTAAATTCTTAAAGAAACTTTGTGTATTTGAAAGGAAAGT
This sequence comes from Tragulus kanchil, assembly GCA_022376925.1. Classification (NCBI taxonomy): domain Eukaryota; kingdom Metazoa; phylum Chordata; class Mammalia; order Artiodactyla; family Tragulidae; genus Tragulus; species Tragulus kanchil. The sequence goes on along the minus strand of JAIOJX010000003.1, from coordinate 44,540,607 downwards.
CGATTCTCTACCATTATTCTCAAAGACAGTCTTTAATTTTTGTCTAATCTGCAATGGTATTTCAAAATCTAGGTATGGAAGAAACAGTAACTCAAACTATATGTTAATTTTAATTTCCAAACTTGCCCTTGATATCAAATTCACTATTGTTCTCGGCAATTGAACAGATGAAATCAAAAGACTAAGGTATCTGTGCATAGATTTTTGCCTCCGACAAGCTGGAATTTCTTGACAAAATACAATGATACCAATCATTAAAAACACACACACACACATACACACACACACACAGATTTAACTTTGAAACATTATAGGTGGCTTTTACCCCTGCATGTTTCTTAAAGTCTGAAGTTATAAATGTGTTTATGAAAGAGTTGCTGTTACTTATGCAGAACAATAACAATAAAAAAATTAATTGACCTTTCTATTTTTCCATGACCCTGTAGGCTTAACCTCACTGCTGATACTGCAAGTGAATGTGGGAAAGCTATTACACACATATGAAATATTATATTTATTAGTGGTTCTTAACGTTTGGGTTGGGGTGCTTACCATTGAGAAGCTGACAAGATTTAGGGACTACTTCTTAAGGGGTAAAAATAGAAAAAAAAAATTAAAAAAAAATATCAATTCCTTAACATAGGATAAGAACTTAATATCTTTTGAAAGAGTATGTGAATGAGATGAGATAAGACAAAAGGCAAAAGCTGAAATGCTTACTACATCCAGCAGAGCAAAACTGAAAATACTTTCTATTGGGAAACCACACTATCAATTACAAGGCAATTTCATAGACACTATCTTGGGTTAGAAGTAAGCTCTAGGAAGAAGATAGAAAAACAATGCAATTTTAATATCAACAAGGTTATGTGCCAAAAGATTCACTCAAATGTCACCCAGTGATTACTTTTATAAGGAAGAGATAATATTCAGATGATGCAAGTTGAGAGCAGAGTGAAGAAAAATAAAATGTTCATGGTAGGATACATTAGGAACGGGCATTGAATATTGGGAAATATTGAAACAGAATGATGAAAGGGCTGTATGAGAAAACCACATATATATAAAAAAGATCAAGCAAAACAGGGGCCCTAAATTCTTAAAGAAACTTTGTGTATTTGAAAGGAAAGTCGATTCTCTACCATTATTCTCAAAGACAGTCTTTAATTTTTGTCTAATCTGCAATGGTATTTCAAAATCTAGGTATGGAAGAAACAGTAACTCAAACTATATGTTAATTTTAATTTCCAAACTTGCCCTTGATATCAAATTCACTATTGTTCTCGGCAATTGAACAGATGAAATCAAAAGACTAAGGTATCTGTGCATAGATTTTTGCCTCCGACAAGCTGGAATTTCTTGACAAAATACAATGATACCAATCATTAAAAACACACACACACATACACACACACACACAGATTTAACTTTGAAACATTATAGGTGGCTTTTACCCCTGCATGTTTCTTAAAGTCTGAAGTTATAAATGTGTTTATGAAAGAGTTGCTGTTACTTATGCAGAACAATAACAATAAAAAAATTAATTGACCTTTCTATTTTTCCATGACCCTGTAGGCTTAACCTCACTGCTGATACTGCAAGTGAATGTGGGAAAGCATTTATTGAAAGCTGCATAACAGACATGGTTATATTTCCTAGGCTGATGTTTTGCATATCTGCACAGTAGGGCCATTAAGGGTTCTAAGAGCACAACGGAAACAATCATAACATTTGTTTTTAGATGACTGACTCAGGACATGTACACCAGGCTTTATATAGAAACTGTTTTTGTTTTATTAAGGGACTGTTTGCCTGTTAGTGATAACATCATTAAAAATAAATGAAAGGGGGCTGGTAGAATGCTTCCCAAAAGCAGAAACCTAATTAAAGGTGATATGCTTGCTAGGAGGCTTTTTTCAGGACTCAGAAATAGAACAAGGTTAGTTCTTTCTCATTTTATAAGGCCTAAAGAAGACCTCACAGTAAAACACCAAACTTCTGATCTAATTTTCTATTTCTGTGTACTTTAATAATCTACTTTACAATCTGAGCTTGCCCATAGAAAGTGAACTAGTTTTGTTCCTACAGAGAGCTTCTTCATCATGTCATACCTCATGAAAAGAAAATCTGATGGTTCAGCTCGCACGAAAAATGCACTCTCCTTTTATAGCAAATTGTGTAGGTTGTAATATATGCAGTTATAGTAGCTGAAATAATGCATACACACACATTTCATAGCCCTAAAAGACCACTTTTGAGAGTTTGAGTTAATGGTAAAAAAAAAACATCTTCAAATCATGGTTTATAATTTCAGAGAGAATGAAAAAATAGACCCTTTCATTTTAAGGGGTGGAGTTACTCTAATTTCATGGATGGTGGAAAAAGCAGGAAACTGCATTGCCTTGATAACTCTGCCCTTATTGTGCTGTGACCTTGGCCAATTTACTTAAATTTTCATCTGCCAAAAATGAGTTTCTGAAATGTGTTTTGAGAATTTTCACGGGGTGGGGAGAGAATTTGTCACATAAATCCAAGGTTTTTTCAAAATTAATATTCCTGGAGAAGGGAAAATGAGGAGAAAAACTGGGCACCCTCACAGTGTGCAATGGCTTAATATTTTGCTCTCTCTTGTCATCTCGGCCCAATTCTATTTCACATGAGATTTTCCAAACTCAAATGAATTTTATTGTTAAGTGAATACAAGAGAACAATTCTCAAATTATTTCCCTGTAATATAAAATAACGCTGGCATTGTAGATTTCTTAAACTCTGATTTCCACAAGAGTTTAAGACTAAAATTACAATGAAGTTACAAAAAGTTTGCAATTTATTTGGAAATAGTATATCATTCTTCATTCAGAATAGTCCAAAATGATTGACCCTAAAAACTGTCACTTTAGGTTAATTCTCCTAAAAACAATCACTTTTACTTATTTCATTGTAACCTATTTATCAATAAAAACTTTTTACCCCTACAAGACAAAAGACATTATTTAGAGGAAAATAGGGGAAAAGAACATTTTGACTCCAAGGATATGCATGCCCACAAACACATGTCTATATATGACTATCTGTGAAATGTGAAACCTGGAAGGATATTTTTTAAATATTAAGGGATTTTTAATGGAAAAACAGTCATAGAGAATATGCTAGTTATTAGAAAAAAGGCAAATTAAAAGTACAATGAGATACCACCTCACATGAGTCAGGATGGTTATCATCAAAAATTCCACAAACAACAAATGCTGGAGAGGATGTGGAGAGAAGGGAACCCTCTTGCACTGTTGGTGGGAATGTAAATTGGTGCAGCCACTATGGAGAACTAAGTGGAGTTTCCTTAAAAAACTAAACATGGAGCTACCATATGACCCTGCAATCCCACTCCTGGGCAAATATCCAGAGAAAACCATGGTCAGAAGAGATATATGCTCCCCAGTGTTCACCGCAGTTCTGTTTACAATAGCCAAGACATAAAAACAACTTACACGTTCATCAACAGAGGAATGAATAAAGAAGATATGGTGTGTGTATATGTATGTGTATGTGTGTGTGTGTGTGCGTGTGTGAATATTATTCGGTCCTTTAAAAGAATGAAATACGGTCATTTGCAATATGAGTGGACCTAGAGAGTGTCATACTGAGTGAAGTTAGACAGAGAAAGAGAAATATCATATGATATCTCTTTTATGTGAATTCTAAAAAGGAATGATATAAAATAAACAGAAAGAGGCTCACAGCCTTAGAAAATGAACTTATGCTTGCAGAGAGGAGGGGATGGTTAGGAACTTTGGGAAAGTCAAATACATACTGCCATGTTTGAAATGGACAACCAACAAAAATCTATTGTGTAGTAAATGGAGCTCTGCTTAATGTTATGCATCAATCTGGATGGGAAAGGGATTTGAGGAAGAATGGATACGTGTATATGTATGATCGAGCCCCTGCACTGTTCACCTGAAACTATCGTAAAATTGTTAATTGGCTCTACCTCAAAAAAAATTTGGGGAAAAAAATATTAAGGGATTTTAGATATGATAATGTGATTATGGTTTAAGGAAAAGTCCCTATCTTTAAGAGATACACAGTGGAAATAAAGAACCATCAATCAATTACATAAAATGTGCTTGGGATTGGCTTCAGAATTCTCTGGGGAAGAGGAGGAATTGGGTGGTAGACTTTAAGAATCAAGACTAGGCATAAGATGGTCACTGTTTAAGCTGAATGAAGGGTAGATACATGGGGAAGGTTCATTAGCCTATGTGAATTTTATGCATGCTTGCACTACTCTATAATAAATAGTTTTTAACATAAACTAATGTCACTTAGAAAAGATTCTATTAACTCAGTTCTTCTTTCAAAAACTCAGAGGCATTGGTAAGATGATGATCATCACCATTGTCATCAAAATAATTGGCATATACTTAGTGCTTTTTGTGCACAAAGCAATGCTCTAAGCACTTTACAAGCATTAACTCATTTAATCCTCACAATAATTGTTAAATTTCTACTAGTATTAGCCTCATTTTACACTTGAGTAGATAGAGGTAGAATGAGTTAATTAACTTGCCAGGATAACTGGGCTAGTAAGTAGCCCTAAGCTAGATATCAGTACATCAATCTAGAGCTGATTTTGAACCCAGTTAGTCTTAGACTAGATTTTATGTTCTTTAAACATCCAAACAGATGAATATTATTTATCAAAATTTTAAAAATTTATGCATTTGTTCAAATATATACAAGTAACATATACTCCAAAAAATAATTCTATATTTACTTTATGTCAGAGTGGAAAGAAACTTAGAGATTTTCTATTTTATTCATTTTTAAATGAAGCTTGATTCACTCCCTGGAAATCTACCCATTGATCACCTTAAGAAGCCAAGATTCTCCCAAACTGACATATCACTTTCACATTCACGATAATTCATTTTTGAACCAAAGATATCCTAGAACTGAAACTCCAGATTCTCCCCATAATGGACCAGAGAACTCCAACCATAAGTATAAAAGGTCTTTATCAACTCTAACCTTTAAGTGGCCCACAAAGGCAAATTTCTGTAAATGTCCAAATTTCAAACCTTCTTCAAATGACACAGTATTAACAAGGTCTAAACTCTTCTTGTGAGGAATATCAAACCATGAAAGTATCTCTTTTAAATTAGAACATGCATTTTATAAGGTAAAAGAATCAAGGCGTACTTGAAGACTCTTCAAACAGAAAAAAATTATTAACCAACAAATTTACTTCAGAAGGAACAAGCATCATGTCTTATCCATTTATCTATCATTAATCTTTGACTATCATTACAAATTGTCCTCTGCATTTGTTCCAATTCTAGTTTCTCCTGAAAGTTGTCATCATGTGACTGTAGCCATGAATTTGCCTCACCTTCTACCACAAGAACTTTATGTAGCTTTCTAAATCATTTTTTCTCTATCAGCCCCAGCCCTCCCTTGACCTATCCATGTCAGTGAATCTTTATACCAGGTCCTTCCATAGTTGGTGGTCCCATAGTTGTTGGTAACCATTCTGCTCTGACAAAATACTATGCACCCGGCCTCTGGGATGCAGCCCTAAGTTAGATATCAGAATGCTGTTTAGATAAAATAATTTCTATAAGTCTGTCAATTTACTAAGGACAGAACTCTTTCCAAGCCACAGGTGTGTTCTAATATGTCCCAGTCTTAACACCTTTGCCACAACATTTGGAGACTGAAAGCATGCCATGTGAGCATACCTAGTCTTCTGAGGTGATACTTGAGAATTCTATACATTCAGTTTCACTGACTGGTACCAAATCATTTCTCCCTTGCCTTCATAATGACTAGTGTTTTACCAAAATGATTTCAAATGATCAAATTCACTGAAAATGATAATCAAACCTATTTCTCTACAGGTTTGTTTCCTTAAATGTGTTTCATATGAAAAAAAAAAAATGAGAAAGAAGGAACTCTGTCCATCTTGTTTACCTGTGTATCTTCAGTGTCTGGTGTATTACACACATTTAGTACTTATTGGTTGAATATCTGATGAAATTTATTTCCAAAACAGCTTCATTTCTTAAGCCCTTTGTTCTTATATTAACAAAAAGACATTTCAGCTGAGGATACATTTTTAGTTAGTTGAGTCTTAGTGACTGAAAAGGTAAATAATAAAAAAAAATGCTTTCAGGTTGGGTTGCTTTTTGAGAAATGTGAACTTGGAATGCAAAAATTATTTATGATATTTAAAATTCTAAATTTAAAATGTTAATTTAAAAATCAGTTTAATATATTTGTAGCTACCCTGTGCAGAAAAGGAACTAGTAAGCATGTGTAGAAAACAGTAATATTTGATTCATGTATCTACAAGTGCTGTTGAGTGTTTTGGGCAGTAATAGATTCATCGTGACAGAGGCTATCTATGCAATGTTGAGAAACATCTTGTCTGGATGTTATAGAAAGTATTCCCTGAGAATTCATAGAAGGTTAAACCAAGTAACCTTTATATCCCCTTTACCTATTGAGATTTTATGACTTCTTCCTTTAAAAGTAACTGCTTTCTAGCATAGTCATATAAAAATGCAAAGGAGAGCACTAATTTTTAGGATTTAGGGAAATATAAAAAGTTAAGAGTGTATATTTATGTCATTGTCAGCATTCTTCCCTTGGCGAGAAGGGGATTCTTGAACAGCACAGCTGTTATTTTGCAACTCTCAGAGCATAAAAACGTAATGCAAAATCTTGAACCTTTACTATAGCTAAGTTTTAAAAAATTGATTTCTAATTTATAACCACTTATTCTTTGTAGCAAAGAAAAAAACATGACACTGTCAGATTCATAAAATTGTTGTTCCTAGGTTTTTAATATGTGGTATTTAAGAAAACAACATATGTTGGCTCAAAAAAAGGTCAGAAATTGGATACAGAAATGAGACATCCTGTATCAGTTTTTCTTTATTTCGTATTTTTCAACTTAATTTGAAAAACTGCTTGAGGGCTTACCCTGGTGGTCCAGTGGGTAAGGATACCGCCTTGCAGTGCAAGGGGCGCCGGTTCAATCCCTGGCCTGGGAAGATCCCACGTGCTGCGAAGCGGCTGGACTGATGTGTCCAATTACCGAGCCTGAGCTCTGGAGAGCATGCGCCCAGAGCCAGTGCTCTGCAACGACAGACGCTACTGCGATGGGAGGCCCACAGGAGGCAAAGAACAAAGACGGATGAAAATAGAGAAATGAAAGACCAATAGAAGTGGCCTGCCTGCTTCTCTCCCTCCCCAACCTGCCCCCCGCCCTAAATAAATAAATAAATCTTTAAAAAAAGAAAAGAAAAGAAAAACTGCTTGAAATGTTTAAATTACTTTGACATTTCAAATTAAAGAAAAAAAAAAAAAAACAAGCAACAATATTCCATTAAAGTGTGCCCATTACCTTCTACTTTATATTCTATATACGTAATTGTATGAACGTCATCAGGTTCATTTTCAGGTTTTTTTTTTTTTTTTTTTGAATCATGAAGAATGAATATATTCAAGCTATTAATAGAAGAATCTTGGAAAGAGAACATGCGTAGGGAAAACCGAGGAAAGGTGGTGTGGGTGAGATTCACCGAGTATGAGGAGAGTGTCTAGAGTAGAAGTTAAGAGAAGTAAGGTGGCCAGAATTGCAAGAGCTCTGGACATGAGGTTGTGGTCCATGCTGTCTGGGAGCTGGTTGGAGGTGTCTGATCACCTTGTTGAAATGTCTAACCACATGAGAATATAGAACCACTTTGCCTACCCTCTGACTAGTTGTTCCCCTGACATGTTCTGTTCAATTCAAAATCAAACTGCCATCAATACTACTTAATATTTTCTTGTGTATTTATTTATGGATTGTCTCCTCTAATTAAAAGGTAAATTGCCTAAGAACAAAATTCCTCTTTGTATGGATGATACAGTGTCCTCTCTACCTTGAATGGTGCCTTGCACTCACCAAGATCTCAATATAAAATTTACCAAAATGTTTAAAATATTTTGAAATAAAATAATCTTTCAGGCTATCTTTGTGAATTTTGTTGCACTCAAAATTTTCAAATTTGGGAGCATATGTATTGGTTAATTGGAAATTTTTCTTAATTGGATATGAAGAAGGATTTCGGTAAATTCTATTATTATCAAGGAAATAACACGATACACACACACACATAGTTATATAAATATCTAAGCTTCCTCTGTGACTCAGTGGTAAGGAGACTGCCTGCCAATGCAGGAGGCCAGAGTTTGATCCCTGGGTTGGGAAGAATCCCTGCAGGAGGACATGGCAACCCAGTTGGGTATTCTTGGCTGGATGATCCCATGGACAGAGGACCCTGGTGCGTTACAGTCCAATGGGTCACAAAGAGTCAGATGGGACTGAGCACACATGCAGGCATCATATAATACTGACATACACACAGATATACAGGGGTGTAGGATCCTTCTACAGTTAGTCAATAACTATCCTGTGCTTAGATTATTGATTTACTTTAAAAACTACCACCAAAGGCTTTAGGCAATTAATAATAAGCATATCTGTAATAATAAACTATTTTTCATTACTTATTTTTTCATCCTGTACAGTAATATTTCACAAGAATAAAGAATCTAGTTAGAAATGTGAAGTATTAATACTATAGCATTAAAACTTTTGTTCTATATATATTTAAGAGTAACATGCCTGGCTTATGTATTAAAAGTATAAGTAGCATATGTATTGAAACACATTTCATAAATGACAATATTAATGGAAATTTTGTAACCAATTCAAATATTCAGCCTTATTAGAAAGTGTTTCATGTTTGAACAAGCAAATTAAACATGAAGGTTTTACTGCTGTATTCTTTATAAGCACAAAAAGTTCACATTACCCTTTAATGTCATTTTATGTTAAAAAATTTAAAAAACTATCATAACAAATATAAGTTAAAATGCAACAAATTTTTTAAATATAAGCAACCAATTAAGTTCACATTACCCTTTAAAAGGTAAATTGCCTAAGAACAAAATTCCTCTTTGTATGGATGATACAGTGTCCTCTCTACCTTGAATGGTGCCTTGCACTCACCAAGATCTCAATATAAAATTTACCAAAATGTTTAAAATATTTTGAAATAAAATAATCTTTCAGGCTATCTTTGTGAATTTTGTTGCACTCAAAATTTTCAAATTTGGGAGCATATGTATTGGTTAATTGGAAATTTTTCTTAATTGGATATGAAGAAGGATTTCGGTAAATTCTATTATTATCAAGGAAATAACACGATACACACACACACATAGTTATATAAATATCTAAGCTTCCTCTGTGACTCAGTGGTAAGGAGACTGCCTGCCAATGCAGGAGGCCAGAGTTTGATCCCTGGGTTGGGAAGAATCCCTGCAGGAGGACATGGCAACCCAGTTGGGTATTCTTGGCTGGATGATCCCATGGACAGAGGACCCTGGTGCGTTACAGTCCAATGGGTCACAAAGAGTCAGATGGGACTGAGCACACATGCAGGCATCATATAATACTGACATACACACAGATATACAGGGGTGTAGGATCCTTCTACAGTTAGTCAATAACTATCCTGTGCTTAGATTATTGATTTACTTTAAAAACTACCACCAAAGGCTTTAGGCAATTAATAATAAGCATATCTGTAATAATAAACTATTTTTCATTACTTATTTTTTCATCCTGTACAGTAATATTTCACAAGAATAAAGAATCTAGTTAGAAATGTGAAGTATTAATACTATAGCATTAAAACTTTTGTTCTATATATATTTAAGAGTAACATGCCTGGCTTATGTATTAAAAGTATAAGTAGCATATGTATTGAAACACATTTCATAAATGACAATATTAATGGAAATTTTGTAACCAATTCAAATATTCAGCCTTATTAGAAAGTGTTTCATGTTTGAACAAGCAAATTAAACATGAAGGTTTTACTGCTGTATTCTTTATAAGCACAAAAAGTTCACATTACCCTTTAATGTCATTTTATGTTAGAAAATTTAAAAAACTATCATAACAAATATAAGTTAAAATGCAACATTTATATGAATTTTTCAAAGCTCACAGGTGACAGTTACAATTCTGATATATCCCCGACTTATTACGGTTCAGGCTTGCAATTACAAGAAGAATTTATAGTACTCTTTTCCTTTCAGTTGAAAATCATCAATACAATACAATGTCCTCATTGTTTCTCTTACCATTTTCTCTAAAATCTTTCCCCTAATCTGTATAACACACAAATTTTCCAAGGAGATTTGAATATAGAGCATAGGATAACAGTAGATTCAAAAATATCAGAATACTCTAAAGGAAGATATTTCTTCACCAAATTCACGAAATTATTTTCAAAACTGACAAATTTCAACACAAATTTCATCAGAGAGTTCTAATAAACCAAGGCAATCCTGAAATATGATCACATTTTGCTGTGCCAAATACATCAGTTCACAAATCAGCAAAATTAGAAGTTAATTTTTCTAAAAATATTTTTTATGAATGAATAATAAATTCAATGTTAATACGGTATGGACTCTAACAAAGCTAAGAAGAGAGGAATGTTGGACCAAGGAGATTCAGTTCATTCTTGGAATTCCTGGAAGAGGAAATCTTCAAGTTCAGAATGAAGGATAATCAGGATATAAGCCTTAAGGCATGGATAAAATCTTAGTATGTGAGAATAAGAAATATATTTTTTAAAAAAGATAACTTATTGTCTCAAAATTTATATCAAGCCTTTAAACTCTCCCTCCACCTTACAATCAGCCTGTCAAGCATTAATATATTTTCATCTATCATCTATTGTTTATTAACAATTAAATATCAAAAACCCTACTCTAGGGCTTCCCTGGCAGTCCAGTGGGTAAAGAGTCCGCCTTGCAGTGCAAGGGGCACTGGTTCAATCCTGGCCAGGGAAGATCTCACATGCTGTGGAGCAGCTGGACAGGTGTGTCCAATTACAAGCTCTACAACAAGAGAGGCCACTGCAATGGGAGGCTCACACATACCAAATGTTTGAACAAGCAAATTAAACATGAAGGTTTTACTGCTGTATTCTTTATAAGCACAAAAAGTTCACATTACCCTTTAATGTCATTTTATGTTAGAAAATTTAAAAAACTATCATAACAAATATAAGTTAAAATGCAACATTTATATGAATTTTTCAAAGCTCACAGGTGACAGTTACAATTCTGATATATCCCCGACTTATTACGGTTCAGGCTTGCAATTACAAGAAGAATTTATAGTACTCTTTTCCTTTCAGTTGAAAATCATCAATACAATACAATGTCCTCATTGTTTCTCTTACCATTTTCTCTAAAATCTTTCCCCTAATCTGTATAACACACAAATTTTCCAAGGAGATTTGAATATAGAGCATAGGATAACAGTAGATTCAAAAATATCAGAATACTCTAAAGGAAGATATTTCTTCACCAAATTCACGAAATTATTTTCAAAACTGACAAATTTCAACACAAATTTCATCAGAGAGTTCTAATAAACCAAGGCAATCCTGAAATATGATCACATTTTGCTGTGCCAAATACATCAGTTCACAAATCAGCAAAATTAGAAGTTAATTTTTCTAAAAATATTTTTTATGAATGAATAATAAATTCAATGTTAATACGGTATGGACTCTAACAAAGCTAAGAAGAGAGGAATGTTGGACCAAGGAGATTCAGTTCATTCTTGGAATTCCTGGAAGAGGAAATCTTCAAGTTCAGAATGAAGGATAATCAGGATATAAGCCTTAAGGCATGGATAAAATCTTAGTATGTGAGAATAAGAAATATATTTTTTAAAAAAGATAACTTATTGTCTCAAAATTTATATCAAGCCTTTAAACTCTCCCTCCACCTTACAATCAGCCTGTCAAGCATTAATATATTTTCATCTATCATCTATTGTTTATTAACAATTAAATATCAAAAACCCTACTCTAGGGCTTCCCTGGCAGTCCAGTGGGTAAAGAGTCCGCCTTGCAGTGCAAGGGGCACTGGTTCAATCCCTGGCCAGGGAAGATCTCACATGCTGTGGAGCAGCTGGACAGGTGTGTCCAATTACAAGCTCTACAACAAGAGAGGCCACTGCAATGGGAGGCTCACACATACCAAAGAATAAAAAGATGGAAGAAAATAAATAAAAAAAAAAACAATAAAAGAGGCCAAATTAAAAAAAAAAAAAAAACCTTATCCATATCTTTACTGAAATACCTTAATATAATTCCCATGTTTCCTTAGTAGTCAAAGAAATGAGGTTCAATTGAATGAAGATTTTTCTGTAGAGCCCATGCCAGTCAATGTGATTACCATCTCGTTTTCTAAGAGATTATTTTAAGAAAAGAGTATAAAACCTTCAGGGTCACTATCAGGTGCTTCTTATACCATATGTGAAGTACTGCTTCTATCCATTTTTCAAAAAAAACTCATAACAGCATTAGCTTATTTACTCATCAATCAATCAGCTTTCTTGTCTTTGGGACAGCAAATTCTGCTACAAATTAAATACAAATATTTTAGGACATAATTCATGTGGTTCTCATTTAGAATAGCCAAGATTTTTCTTCCCATCTCTTCTGTCTTGGACTACATTTATCTTGGGTTCTCACGCTGCTTATTATCACTATTTTTATTTTCTGTTAGACAATGAAAATAAAACAATAATTTTACTTCTTTGCATTGTTTCAGTTAAGTGTCATATAACCTTAAAGATATGATGTGCTAAAAATTTTATTGTTAATTGATTTGATTGTATATTTTTTATTTGGCTGTAATTTGAGTTTATCTCCATTCCAAATGTGGACTTTCAAATTCAAGAGGGCAAATTGAATTACATTTTCTCTAAGCATTTCAAACTGGATTCTATCAATTCAAAAAATAAAAATAATGATAATTAATATCAAGTTGTTCTCGTCACTGTCTCAGGTTTACTAAATAAATAGGATATTGCTAGGACAATTTGTGCCCTCTCTTCATAGACCTCCTGCCCTTTTACTGAATACTTCTATATACACTTTAGCCATTTGCAATCAATCCCAGCTAATCAAAAAATAAAGAAAAGAAAGAAAATCTCCCTTGATATCATCCTTCCCTATAACTGTTATCCCAGTTTTCATATCCCTTTTCAAGAGTTGTCTATACTATGTAACCTCATCTTCTCCCCATGATTTAATCTTCAGTCCCCTCTAGTCAATTTTTCATTCCTTCTTACTGGCTTTTATCAAATGAACTAAGATGTTCATATTGCCATATCCAGTAGCCTATTCCGAGGTCTTCCCATACTTGATTTCTCAGCAGCCCTCCACAGGGTGATCATTCCTTCATTCCAAAGCTTTCCTTCACTTCATTTTCAGGACACCATTCTCTCTCCTTCTCCCAGAACCTCAATGACCGCTTCTTAGTCTCTATGATTGCTTGCTTTTCCATCCGATCTTTTCTAGCTCAAAGCATTACAATGTACCTTGCGGCCTTTTCTCTTTGCTGTACTCATTCCCTCATGACCTCATTCAGACCCGTGCCTTTAACCACCATCTCTATGCCGATGGCACCAAAATTTATATCTTTAGCTCAGACCTTTTGCTTGATCTGCCCTCCTCTCTGGACTCACATCTTCCCATGGGATATCTAATGGTCATCTTGAAATTCACACGCTCAAAAACTGAACACTTAATTGCCCAATTCCACAGCTGCGCCTTCTCTCATTTTGTTAATCTCAGTTCCATTTCACTTTCTTTCTACTCAGAATCAACTAAAATTATGAGTTTGTAGTATTTTATTGTGGATCCTGCATAAGCAGGCAGATTCTTTATGACTGTACCACCTGGGAATCTCTTTAGATTATATAAATATAAATAACATATAAAAAATATAGATCTGGATATATTCCTATTTTGGCACAACAATTAGTAACATTTAACATATCTTTGGGCTAATACTACCAGTTATAGGTTTATCCCATAAGATATAAACATCATGCTGTTAACATCTTTTCCAACTTTTATGAAGTTTCTAAGACTTGTCTAAGTTGGTTCATTTAGATCTATTTATTGATTTGAAGTGCTGTATGGAATTACATTATACAACTGCACTCTATTTTATTTATTCATTCATTTATTGGAGCATTCAGTTAGTCCTGAAATATTTGCTATAATAAATAATGTTGCAGTAAAGTTCTTTTGTTTTATATAAGGTCTACATACTAGAACTTTGAATGCCTATTTTATGTAATTACAAAAAATTCTTGCATAGCATTATTTTTTTATCATAAAAGAAACTGATCTTAAAGAGAAGTGATTTTTCTAATGCTACACAGTTAATAAGGACATAATTTGAAATCACATTTATACTGTTTCATCACTTAGGGTTTTTTTTCCTACTATATACCTTATCTCATTAATAAGGTAGAAATAATGCTGATAGTAACAGGGAAAGATGAGAGAGGGCCACTAAAAGTCCAAATCCTTGCTTCAATGAGAATTCCAGAAAATCATCACTGGGCAATAAAAGGATGAGGCTATAGAAGGAATACAAGTATAGTGGTTGCTAACCATTTATTTAGATAACTCCTACTTAAAACCTTGCTATCAATCCTAGAGATGATGGAAGAAATCCATAGGAATCTTTGCCTAAACTGTGCAATGAAATAGAAATCAAAGTCAAATAGAAAGTCTTAGTTTGTGTCCTGAAGAGCCAGGAAAAAGTAGTGACATGAACAAAACCGAGAAAATTAGAAGACTCCAGGATGCAGAAAGGTAGAGTGTTCGTTGTTTTGTCATATCTGACTCTTTGAGAACCCATGGACGGTAGCCCTCCAGGCGCCTCTGTCCATAGAATTCTCCAGCCAAGAATACTGGAGTGGGTTGCCATTTCTTTCTCCAGGGAATCTTCCCAATCCAGGAACTGAAGCCGGGTCTCCTACATTGCAGGCAGATTCTTTACCTTCTGAGCCACCAGGGAAGTTCATAGAGTGGAGGGAATTGATGGCAGGGGGTGAGTGTGGGGTTGAAAGATTTGCTTTATATATAAAAGACTTTGAGCCCAGAATGTCTACTTACTTTCTAAAGAAAGTTTAATCAGATTCTAATGCTAGCCATCATTGAAAGCAACTTGTCTAAGTTGGTTCATTTAGATCTATTTATTGATTTGAAGTGCTGTATGGAATTACATTATACAACTGCACTCTATTTTATTTATTCATTCATTTATTGGAGCATTCAGTTAGTCCTGAAATATTTGCTATAATAAATAATGTTGCAGTAAATTCTTTTGTTTTATATAAGGTCTACATACTAGAACTTTGAATGCCTATTTTATGTAATTACAAAAAATTCTTGCATAGCATTATTTTTTTATCATAAAAGAAACTGATCTTAAAGAGAAGTGATTTTTCTAATGCTACACAGTTAATAAGGACATAATTTGAAATCACATTTATACTGTTTCATCACTTAGGGTTTTTTTTCCTACTATATACCTTATCTCATTAATAAGGTAGAAATAATGCTGATAGTAACAGGGAAAGATGAGAGAGGGCCACTAAAAGTCCAAATCCTTGCTTCAATGAGAATTCCAGAAAATCATCACTGGGCAATAAAAGGATGAGGCTATAGAAGGAATACAAGTATAGTGGTTGCTAACCATTTATTTAGATAACTCCTACTTAAAACCTTGCTATCAATCCTAGAGATGATGGAAGAAATCCATAGGAATCTTTGCCTAAACTGTGCAATGAAATAGAAATCAAAGTCAAATAGAAAGTCTTAGTTTGTGTCCTGAAGAGCCAGGAAAAAGTAGTGACATGAACAAAACCGAGAAAATTAGAAGACTCCAGGATGCAGAAAGGTAGAGTGTTCGTTGTTTTGTCATATCTGACTCTTTGAGAACCCATGGACGGTAGCCCTCCAGGCGCCTCTGTCCATAGAATTCTCCAGCCAAGAATACTGGAGTGGGTTGCCATTTCTTTCTCCAGGGAATCTTCCCAATCCAGGAACTGAAGCCGGGTCTCCTACATTGCAGGCAGATTCTTTACCTTCTGAGCCACCAGGGAAGTTCATAGAGTGGAGGGAATTGATGGCAGGGGGTGAGTGTGGGGTTGAAAGATTTGCTTTATATATAAAAGACTTTGAGCCCAGAATGTCTACTTACTTTCTAAAGAAAGTACGTGCCATTTAACTCCAAATCAGATTCTAATGCTAGCCATCATTGAAAGCAACTATTAGTATCAGCAAAAAGAATAATTTAATGCACATCAAGCTAAGAAATAAGACAAACAAAAACTCAGTATAAATTTGTCTTTACTGATCTGTTATGGCCCTTGGTACTGCTTCTAATAATAGTATTCCTGCCTTGTTTTCCTACAGGACTAATTCTTAATGCTATAATTAGGGCAGTCCTATGCTGGAAGCTGTGCCTTGGTTCCCTGCTCAATATTTCAGTTTCCTCAGCCTATAATTCTTACATTTCCTATTTTGTCATTTTTGGTTTTGGAAATCTAAAACAGAAACCAATTCTCCATGGACAGATGTTCCCAATGCATATACCTTTTTTTTTTTTTCTCCAGTACTGATGCCACTGCTTGGAGGTCTTCACTTGCTGCCTATCACCTGCAAGAATGTTCTTGCCATCCATCTGCTTTGACATCCCGACTATTGTTCAACTTTTTGTGCATCACATTTCTCATACTTACAAATATTTTGAATTCTGAATACTGTGATTTTCCATTGGTTTGCCCCATGAATTAACTATCATCTATTATGTGAAAGGAGAAAAATGATGGCATAGAAGAAGCAGCTTTGATTTCTCTCTAGAGAGACAAGAAGAAAACTGACACAGAACAAAAGGAAAATTCCAAAATAGAAAGGAAAAAATTGAGTGCCAACTATGAGGACTGTGTAAGGACCATTGAAGCTAACAGAATACATAAATATTTGGTCTAATAAGCCAATAAGTTTCAAAAGTTTGGACAATTCGGTTCTCTGACCAACTTTTCTTGGATTTTAAAGTATGAATAAATTCAAGTCTAGTGATAGTAGATCCTGAAATTATCAGTCTTGTATGAAAAAGTGTTTTCATATGCAAATTGGCCATAAAGAATTGCAAAGAACAATTAAAAAATATATTTTCAGATGTATCCGCAGTTCATAGAGTGGAGGGAATTGATGGCAGGGGGTGAGTGTGGGGTTGAAAGATTTGCTTTATATATAAAAGACTTTGAGCCCAGAATGTCTACTTACTTTCTAAAGAAAGTACGTGCCATTTAACTCCAAATCAGATTCTAATGCTAGCCATCATTGAAAGCAACTATTAGTATCAGCAAAAAGAATAATTTAATGCACATCAAGCTAAGAAATAAGACAAACAAAAACTCAGTATAAATTTGTCTTTACTGATCTGTTATGGCCCTTGGTACTGCTTCTAATAATAGTATTCCTGCCTTGTTTTCCTACAGGACTAATTCTTAATGCTATAATTAGGGCAGTCCTATGCTGGAAGCTGTGCCTTGGTTCCCTGCTCAATATTTCAGTTTCCTCAGCCTATAATTCTTACATTTCCTATTTTGTCATTTTTGGTTTTGGAAATCTAAAACAGAAACCAATTCTCCATGGACAGATGTTCCCAATGCATATACCTTTTTTTTTTTTTCTCCAGTACTGATGCCACTGCTTGGAGGTCTTCACTTGCTGCCTATCACCTGCAAGAATGTTCTTGCCATCCATCTGCTTTGACATCCCGACTATTGTTCAACTTTTTGTGCATCACATTTCTCATACTTACAAATATTTTGAATTCTGAATACTGTGATTTTCCATTGGTTTGCCCCATGAATTAACTATCATCTATTATGTGAAAGGAGAAAAATGATGGCATAGAAGAAGCAGCTTTGATTTCTCTCTAGAGAGACAAGAAGAAAACTGACACAGAACAAAAGGAAAATTCCAAAATAGAAAGGAAAAAATTGAGTGCCAACTATGAGGACTGTGTAAGGACCATTGAAGCTAACAGAATACATAAATATTTGGTCTAATAAGCCAATAAGTTTCAAAAGTTTGGACAATTCGGTTCTCTGACCAACTTTTCTTGGATTTTAAAGTATGAATAAATTCAAGTCTAGTGATAGTAGATCCTGAAATTATCAGTCTTGTATGAAAAAGTGTTTTCATATGCAAATTGGCCATAAAGAATTGCAAAGAACAATTAAAAAATATATTTTCAGATGTATCCGCATTTGCCAAAATATTGTGTTTCTGAATTGATTCTTATAGGCCTTTTGTTGTTTTAATTATGAAAACTCAATTATAAAAAAACCAGAGAAGAATCATTATGCTGTTAAAGAAAAGCTAGGAAGGTAATCTTTTTTTAAGGATTATACATGTTAAAGAAAGAAAACAGAAACATAGCTGTTTTGTGAAATAAAGTGAGAAAATGATTAGTTGGAATGGCTAAAATCAAAAAAAAAAAAAAAAAACGTGTAAGAAATAGAATGCTCCAAAGGAATATGTGAAGACTTTAGAAGCATATACAGTAATTGGGACCATCTGCTAACAAGCACAGGTACTAGAAAACCTGTTTCAAAGACTAAATTAGACTCATTTGTTATTAGCAGTATATATTTGCAATTCAATTAATGTCCTAAAATCCTTTAAAAGTATGCTCTCTTAAGTGGGTTAAGCATGTTCATTGTTATCTTGTTTATACTAATAATTGGCTGAGCAAATCTTTTCTTCATATCTAGTACAAAGGTAAACTTTATCAAGCCCAAGCTGAATTATCATAAATTCCATATTAGCAGAAACCAAATTAATGAGGTTTGATTGCACCAAGAAAATTGGTTTTGCCATTTGCTTAATTTCATCTGCTTATATAATAACAAAAAATTTAAATGATGGAAGAGGTAGATAATTCAGTATTTGCAAAAGATATCCACAGAAGCAAGGCAAACTTTCAGAAACTCTAATTTAGTGTTGTATTTATTTGTTTAGGTTCAGTGTATAATATGATGTTAAGTGTATTACTGTACTATGCTATTATGGAACAGATGTTAAATGCAATGTAAAAATGTCAGGGGTAAATGATTGATGATCCTCTTTGCCATTTCAAAGTAAACCATGATTATTTATATGCTCTGGACATTGCTTGAAAGCATCATATTAAATCTAAACAATTGATCCATTTTCAAGGGTTTTTGTATAATGTATTATTTATGTGTTTTTTATTCTTTTGTGAAAATGCTCCAGTATAAGGAAGTATTTAGAGTCTCAAGAGCTCCACCCGGTCCATATGGTAGATTTGTTCTCTGTGTAATACTTACCTTTTCCCTCTAGGCCCATATGGCAAGTCCATAGGCTGCCCAGGCCCCTCTGGCCTCCACCAGGGCCATATGGCAAGTTCAGTGAGTACTCATTTACCTTGTATTAATATTTTATCTGCCTCAGACAAAAAAAGAGATCAGATTAAGTAAAGACAGCCCTTGAAAATGGTTTAGCCATATAATCAATACTGAGTGTCAATGTGGCATGAGATATGGGTTCTGTTATTTCATTTACATTGAAAATAGCAGATCTATTTGAATAATATATCAAATAATTTCATAAGCTCTTTTGATCACTTGATATAAATTGACAGAATAATGTTTAATTATGCCCAGAATTTACGCATAATAGTATATGCTTGTAAAGTTTGAACTGGTTAAAATTCAATTAATGTCCTAAAATCCTTTAAAAGTATGCTCTCTTAAGTGGGTTAAGCATGTTCATTGTTATCTTGTTTATACTAATAATTGGCTGAGCAAATCTTTTCTTCATATCTAGTACAAAGGTAAACTTTATCAAGCCCAAGCTGAATTATCATAAATTCCATATTAGCAGAAACCAAATTAATGAGGTTTGATTGCACCAAGAAAATTGGTTTTGCCATTTGCTTAATTTCATCTGCTTATATAATAACAAAAAATTTAAATGATGGAAGAGGTAGATAATTCAGTATTTGCAAAAGATATCCACAGAAGCAAGGCAAACTTTCAGAAACTCTAATTTAGTGTTGTATTTATTTGTTTAGGTTCAGTGTATAATATGATGTTAAGTGTATTACTGTACTATGCTATTATGGAACAGATGTTAAATGCAATGTAAAAATGTCAGGGGTAAATGATTGATGATCCTCTTTGCCATTTCAAAGTAAACCATGATTATTTATATGCTCTGGACATTGCTTGAAAGCATCATATTAAATCTAAACAATTGATCCATTTTCAAGGGTTTTTGTATAATGTATTATTTATGTGTTTTTTATTCTTTTGTGAAAATGCTCCAGTATAAGGAAGTATTTAGAGTCTCAAGAGCTCCACCCGGTCCATATGGTAGATTTGTTCTCTGTGTAATACTTACCTTTTCCCTCTAGGCCCATATGGCAAGTCCATAGGCTGCCCAGGCCCCTCTGGCCTCCACCAGGGCCATATGGCAAGTTCAGTGAGTACTCATTTACCTTGTATTAATATTTTATCTGCCTCAGACAAAAAAAGAGATCAGATTAAGTAAAGACAGCCCTTGAAAATGGTTTAGCCATATAATCAATACTGAGTGTCAATGTGGCATGAGATATGGGTTCTGTTATTTCATTTACATTGAAAATAGCAGATCTATTTGAATAATATATCAAATAATTTCATAAGCTCTTTTGATCACTTGATATAAATTGACAGAATAATGTTTAATTATGCTAATCATCTAGACACTATTAACGCATAATAGTATATGCTTGTAAAGTTTAGAACTGGTTTAAATATACAGGCTTTGATATATCCAGAGATAAGACTGAATCTAAATTATAATCTATATTGCCATAGTAATTGCTCTAAAGTTAATACATTGTCATAACATTTGAAACTATAGCATAAGCTAAACTTTGCTGTCAACGTAAAGTAATTAAAAAACCCCTCAGCACTCTACAGTTAGAATTTGTATCAAAAATTTGGATTATATTAAAATAGTACATTTCTGCATCTCCTACTGCCACTACACATTCTTATAAAGTTACCAAAGAAAGAAACTTCATGGGGTGATTTATCTTATTACAAATTGTGACAGTTGATAAAGCTACTATTTTTACAACTTAATTCAATTTTGAACTATACATATTATCTGTTTTCTAATATTGATAGTATTGATATACATATGTGCAAGGTAATATATTTCATAATTAAATGACTATTTCAAGCACTTAACAGTCCTTTCAGATTATGCCACAAAAATATACATATTTTTTATGCTAAACACAGTGATATGTGTATATTTGTTTCATCTCCTTCAATAAACAATACTTACCTTATTTTTAAAAACATCTTCACTATTAATAACTTGAGGTCAGTTATTCAGAATGAACAAAAACAGCAATGCAGCCCACCACAATTATGCCAATTCACCTTTTTTAATCCTTAGATTTTTTTGCCACTTTATTAATAAACCCCAATGTGAGAACACTCAAAAGTAGAAACTGGTGCTTTGTTGATTGGTCATTTTTAATACATCTACAGTATTCGATTCTGGGCCAGGTTTTTAAATCAGTGAACCTTCTTTTTGAAAAATAATTGCAAATAGTTGGGTCTTTTGCATTTTATTTCATACAATACACATATCCGATCCTTCTCCTGTAATCATACTTAGTATGATCTCTGTCCAGAATACACTTGTCAGGGCAATGTAAATTCCAAGATCATATCACATAGGTGATAGAGAATAGATTGTGAAGTCTTTTGAAATGTTAAAATGATAATATTGAAATAAAAACGTTAATATGTTTAGGTTTGCCACCTGTAAGTGCAAATAAAGTCATAATTAAGTATCAAGACAGCAACAGGATCTCTGACAGCTTATTTTAGGCTTGTACCTATAGAAACATATTTTAATGAAAATATAAAAGTTTAATTTTATGCACTGAATATTTTCACGGAGTCAGCACTTTGCTGTTTTGTGATAACATGTTAAAATTAATGGGATGTCTAACTAAGTTCTTTCTGCATATATACATACAAAAAAGGGAAATCTCTGAACCTGACTTCATAAATAACATTCACTGTGATTTTGTTAAAGTTTAGATGTGTGGATTTTGTATTTGAAATCTTTGGAAGGTTACAGGGTGCAACCCTCCAACAATATCTCTGAGTCTTCAGGGACAAAATCCCATTATGTGGAGTTCAGTGAAGGAGGTAAACACCACCATAAAGAAATACAAATTGCACATATTTCCCATTTAGCTAGTGTCACCAAAGTTCACCATTTAGAATTCTAACCAGTTAGGACTTATTCTTGGAGGTCAAGTACCTTGTGAACCTTGTCATCTTGTTGATGACATCATATCCCATCCATCAGTTTTTTTCCAGAGCACCCTTGCCATCTGCCCAGCGCACGTTGTTCTAACTTATTAGACAAATTCACAGGGTAACAATCTGTACAATGACACTGTTATCTTAATGCTGGCACACACTGAGATAACAACCACTGTTTCTCTGTCAGAGCCCAGTGATTCAGCCCTCCAACACTAAAAGAGAAGTTAGGAGGCTCTTCGTACTGCTCAAGTCTTATGGAAACTATAAGCATATGGACAGAAGCATTTTTCTCCATTATAAGATCAAAAATAAAACTCTCCTCACAAGGAGAATTATTCATTCTAGGAAACAAGCCCCATTTAGTGTGTGTGGGCTTGAATTCTTTTTTTTTTTTTTTTCTTTAAACTCTAGCTCGATACTAGAGTAATCCATAGAAACCCGAAACAGTAACATTCATTATTGCCAAGCAATAGAACTGAATATGTTCTCTCCACTTGCTAAAATATATAATTAATATAATTTCCCAACTTGTTCCAGATGACTACAATCTTTCTGAGCTTTTTCTAAAGGCATTTAATTAGCAGAAAGAGAGTCTTAGACAACCAGCTGACACTGCATGCCTGCAGCTCAGATAGGTCCTTCGGAAAACCAAGTACAGTGTGCAAGTTCATGTACCTGCATTTTAGCAGCATTTTGTTTGCAGAATAGAATTACCAAGAGTGTTTAACCTAGCAGTTATCAAAGGCCTTATGATGTGATGAATTCCAGTACAACAATTTCTCTATTCCTTAGCTTTAGAAAACATATTTTTAGAGAAGAAGATAGTGTTTATTTTGTAGTACATGGAATTCATCCTCTGTTTTTTCTTTTGGCTTGTCATTTATTCCAGCTTACACTGTGATCAACATTGTACTAAAATAAAGTCAAGTACAACAGCCGCTCCCTGCCCATCAAAACACACAGACGTCTGCCAAGCACTTGTAACAGCTGGTGTTACATTAATTAGTTTAAACTATTTATTTCATCCATCTCCAGAGCAGATTGAGCAAAAACATTAGAGATTATTCTAGCATCTGTAAGTGCCCTGCAAACATTAACCAAGGAAAGTTAAAATATTCATCAGTATCACACATTCATATATACATAAATATATATTTATATGCATATGAGTTAATAATCTGAACAGTCATTATAAAGAAGCAAATGTCATCATATACAGAGTGAGATATTTTATTGACTGTCTTTACAAACATACGTTTTCAACTTCTATTCATCTTTTGTGTCTGCAAAGTTTCTCTCTTTAAAAATTATCACTAGAAAGTGATGATAATTCCTGGCAACATGGGCCATTAAACAATATATGACAGGGACTGGGTGACTTAGTGGATTAGTCACAGATTTTATGGCCACTGTTGGAATCCTGCCCTAACTACAGTGATCAAAACCCTGTTATCAAATGGTTGTAAAAATCTCAATTAAAATTACTTCTATGGCCTTCACTAAGTTCTTAGCAAACTACATCCCATAACATGAATCTACACATTATTGACAAAATTAACTCAACTGCCATGTTTTGGCTTAACAGAATTGAGAAATTAACTATCCAACTGACTCTTCATGTAAGGGTGTCAACAGGGACTTGATTAGAAATGTGTCCATTAAACACCTGTCAGTTTATGCTTATTGTAGTGCTTGTAGTTTTTTTAAGACTATGTGATCTTCTACCATGCCATTAAAAAAATATATGCATTAAAGTAACATTGGATATAGCTGTTTATGAAAAATAAAAACCTTTCTCAAATATCTGAAGATGAATTTACAGAAAGAGTGATGGAGAACAATTTAGTATTTTTAAATTTTTGTAGAATATTAAAATAGGGCTATGTAAATTCCCTCAAGGTTAACGATTCCCAGAGCAATCTGTTTTACTCTACCAAAAGCAATGACAGGAGTAGAATCTGACACATGACTTAATCAACTAAAGGCAAACAAAAAGGTCTACATGATAGATAGCAAACAAACATTTAGAAAATAAATAATCTAATCTTCAGAGAAGGAAAGTAATAAAGAGTAGAGGGCATTAGGGAAAACAGTACTGTATACCTTGGCAAAACTTTTCTACATAAAACAGAGCCAAAAGTCCTAAAGCACTACTCGTTATTCCTGGAGTTAAAAGCTTTTGCTGTTTTAACCTTACTCACAGGTCAAAAATCAATCTCTATAAAGCAAATTAATTTTACTCCATGGCATTTTCCTTTCCTATACAAAACATCAAAAGAAAGAAAGAAAACAACAAAAGCAAAAATTTTATATACTACAATTCCATTTCAATTTGTCTCAGATTGAAATAATGCAGATGTTGAACTTTGAAACTTAATAACTTATAAAGTATATTTTTTAGTAACACTGCCTGTCCTCTATGCTAGACTCTGTCTTACATCTAAGGTGATGTAGTTTCGTTACCTACCATGATTTACGGGCCATTTAATCATCAAGAGAAAACTGACTGGGCTGAATTGTATCTCCCAAAAATTCACGTTTTGAAGCTTTTAAACATCAATTGTGACTGTATTTGGAAATAAGGTCTTTAAGAGGTAATAAAGGTTAAATGAAGTCACAAGGGGGGACCCTAATCCAATAACACTAGAGTCCTTATATAAAAGAGGAAGAAGCACCAGTTATGCCATCTCTCAAAGTAAAGGTCATGTGAAGGAAGAGTCTACAAAAAGATGAGACACCTTAGGAAAATCCGAAACTGTCACACCTTGAATTTGAACTTCCAGGCCCCCAGGACTGTGAATAAATAAATAAATAAATGCTGTTTAAGCTTTGCAGCTTTGGTAATTTGTTTAGGCAACTCTATCAAACTAATGCAGAGACCAGAGTATAGATACTGAAAATAATCACATAGCAAGGTGCATGTGTGCATGCTAAGTTGCTTCAGTCATGTCTGACTCTTTGCAACCCCATGGGCCATAGCGATTAGGTTCCACTGTCAGTGGGATTCTCCAGGCAAGAATCTTGGAGTGGGTTGTCGTTTCTTCCTCCATGGGATCTTCCTGACCTAGGGATCAAACCAAACTTTCCTGCATTTCCTGCAGTGGCAGGCAGACTCTTTACCACTAGGTCCACCTGGGAAGCCCATGTAGTAAGGTATTCATATCTCAAAAATTCTTGAACTTGAGATAGCACAGTGCTTTTTAATTTAGGATCAGTTGAAGTATAGTATTATTTTTTTTTCCTCACAGAAAGCCTTCCAGATATGAGATTATTTCTCCTGCTTTCAACATGAGAAGTCTGTGCTTGGACTCCTTAACTGACTTGCACTGAAGGAGGACACTGTTAGGTCTTGATGCTATCTTGTACCTGGACTTCTAAGTTCCAAGTTATCAACACTCTGTCCTCTTGTGTCTTGGGGCTTTTTTGTGAAAACAGCCTTCTAGATGTCTGAAAGATGAAAGGCTGACAAAGATGACTGGAGTAAATGTTTTAAGGAAAAGTCCAGAAGAGACAGAATCATATTTCATGTCAGAGGTGAAAAAACACTATAGGACAAATAGGCAGAGAATGGTTGTGAATTTTTAAATGATTGAAAAAATAAAAAAAATAATATTTCATGACACCTAAATATTATGTGAAATTCAAGTTTCAGTGCCCATAAAGTTTTACTGGAACAAAGCCACAATCGTCCATTTATTTATAATCTATGGCTATGCTCACACTTTAACAGCAGAGTTGAGTGGTGTGACACTGACTATATGGGCCCCAAAGCCTAAAATATTTACTATCTGGGCCTTTACAGAAAGTTTGCTGACTCCTGTTTTATACAACAAAATTAGTAACATCCTTTATTATAATTGTTTCAAATAGTCTAGCTCTGGTTTTTCCAGAGAGTCTATTTAACTCACAACAAATTTATAGGGTATTACTAATGAGCTGATAGCATTCTTTCAATTAGCTGTATATTTATGATGTTATTCTATGGGAGAAAAGGCTAGCTCAGCTTTCAAACAATGTGCAAGTGAATTGGAGGACATGTCTGTTGATCAAATTTGTGGCTACCTGTTTCACTCAAGATGACTGAAGATGCTGAAAGTTGATAGGAATTATTATTACTCATTTCTACACATTATAACTCTTACATTCTCTCGCTAAGGCAGGTACTTATTATTCCCATTGTTTAGGTTTGAAAAATGAGGGTTAATGTATTTAAGTACCCACAATAATTTAATAGCATCCTCACTATGAAATGGACTCGGAGGTAGAATATAAGTTGTCCTGAATCTAGCGTTCATGCTTTCAACAATTCTGCTCCACTGTTTACAGTATTCATTTAGCTAAATATTACTTCTGTTCATAGTTCGATAGTTTTATTAACAAACTGGGTATCCCCAATAGCTCAGTGGTAAACAGTCAGCCTGCAATACAGGATAGGGAGGACACTCCGGGGATCCTTGGCTTAGGAAGATCCCCTGGATGAGGGCATGGCAACCCACTCCAGTATTCTTGCATGGAGAATCCCAAGGATAGAGGAGCCTCGTGGGCTCCAGTTCACAGACTTGCAAAGAGTCGGACATGACTGAAGCAACTGAGAATGCATGCATGCACACATGTGTCAACAAACTATTAAAAATAATATAAATACAGAACAAAGAATTTGTTAACTTTAGTGAAGTGAGAGTCACTCAGTTGTATCTGACTCTATGGAACCCTATAGACTGCAACCCAGCAGGGTCCTCTGTTCATGGAATTCTCCAAGCAAGAACACTGGAGTGGGTAGCCATTTGCTTCTCCAAGGTGTCACTAAAGAAACATCTATTATATATATTGACAATTGATAAAAACAATACTTCTGAGAACTTAATCACACTTTCCCACAAATATTTCAGCTAATCTTTTGTTCAAATTGGATCCTAATCAAGGTAGCATATAACATATGTGCAAGATAAAACATTTAAACAGAAATTGATATACACATAATCAAGAAAATATATCTGACCACTACACCACCAATACTTACTTTTTTTTCTAATATTTACATCTAAGAAAACAATTAGCCATAAACTGAAGTAAGAATAAATGTGGCATATGGCTATTCAAAGAGAAAAGACACTAGAAGTCAAACATGGATTTCTTCCTAATCAGCTTTCAAACAATGTGCAAGTGAATTGGAGGACATGTCTGTTGATCAAATTTGTGGCTACCTGTTTCACTCAAGATGACTGAAGATGCTGAAAGTTGATAGGAATTATTATTACTCATTTCTACACATTATAACTCTTACATTCTCTCGCTAAGGCAGGTACTTATTATTCCCATTGTTTAGGTTTGAAAAATGAGGGTTAATGTATTTAAGTACCCACAATAATTTAATAGCATCCTCACTATGAAATGGACTCGGAGGTAGAATATAAGTTGTCCTGAATCTAGCGTTCATGCTTTCAACAATTCTGCTCCACTGTTTACAGTATTCATTTAGCTAAATATTACTTCTGTTCATAGTTCGATAGTTTTATTAACAAACTGGGTATCCCCAATAGCTCAGTGGTAAACAGTCAGCCTGCAATACAGGATAGGGAGGACACTCCGGGGATCCTTGGCTTAGGAAGATCCCCTGGATGAGGGCATGGCAACCCACTCCAGTATTCTTGCATGGAGAATCCCAAGGATAGAGGAGCCTCGTGGGCTCCAGTTCACAGACTTGCAAAGAGTCGGACATGACTGAAGCAACTGAGAATGCATGCATGCACACATGTGTCAACAAACTATTAAAAATAATATAAATACAGAACAAAGAATTTGTTAACTTTAGTGAAGTGAGAGTCACTCAGTTGTATCTGACTCTATGGAACCCTATAGACTGCAACCCAGCAGGGTCCTCTGTTCATGGAATTCTCCAAGCAAGAACACTGGAGTGGGTAGCCATTTGCTTCTCCAAGGTGTCACTAAAGAAACATCTATTATATATATTGACAATTGATAAAAACAATACTTCTGAGAACTTAATCACACTTTCCCACAAATATTTCAGCTAATCTTTTGTTCAAATTGGATCCTAATCAAGGTAGCATATAACATATGTGCAAGATAAAACATTTAAACAGAAATTGATATACACATAATCAAGAAAATATATCTGACCACTACACCACCAATACTTACTTTTTTTTCTAATATTTACATCTAAGAAAACAATTAGCCATAAACTGAAGTAAGAATAAATGTGGCATATGGCTATTCAAAGAGAAAAGACACTAGAAGTCAAACATGGATTTCTTCCTAATAATGTCATTCTTAAGCTCTGAGTCTTAGACAATCTATTTAAACCTCAATTTCCTCACCATTAGAATGGAGATGAAATTGTACCAACTTCAGAAAATTATTATAAGGATGAAGTGTGATGATGCCTGTTCATGTCTCTACTTTACAACCTCATGTGGATGGAAGAACAAATCAATCCACAGAGTTATTTTTAAATAGCTCTTGAAATTACTTTAGACCACCAAACTGTACAACAGAAAGATCTGTCCCCAAAACTGTGAACAAATATTTAGAAAAAGTGAAATAAAGAAGATTTTCAAAGGAAAATGGAAGGAGGTGGCATGTCTGATTCTTTGCAACCGCATGGATTGCAGCCCACCAGACTCCTCTTATCCATGGGGAGTCTCCAGGCAAGAACATTGGCGTGGGTGGCCATCCCCACTTCCAGGGCATCTTCCCAACCCAGGGATCAAACCCAGGTCTCCCAAATTGCAGGCGGACTCTTCACCAGCTGAGCTACCAGGGAAGCACCATTAAAGGATAAACTAACAAAATTCTGGGAAGCTAGTATGAACAGGAAATAAAACAATGGGAACATATGATTGATTATAACAAAATGACCATCTTAAATAGAGAAAGTGAAGACTAGACATGCCAGAAAACTATGCTAAACAGTTGCATATATCATATTGACAATGACTAAAGGGTCCTCTGTTCATGGAATTCTCCAAGCAAGAACACTGGAGTGGGTAGCCATTTGCTTCTCAAGGTGTCACTAAAGAAACATCTATTATATATATTGACAATTGATAAAAACAATACTTCTGAGAACTTAATCACACTTTCCCACAAATATTTCAGCTAATCTTTTGTTCAAATTGGATCCTAATCAAGGTAGCATATAACATATGTGCAAGATAAAACATTTAAACAGAAATTGATATACACATAATCAAGAAAATATATCTGACCACTACACCACCAATACTTACTTTTTTTTCTAATATTTACATCTAAGAAAACAATTAGCCATAAACTGAAGTAAGAATAAATGTGGCATATGGCTATTCAAAGAGAAAAGACACTAGAAGTCAAACATGGATTTCTTCCTAATAATGTCATTCTTAAGCTCTGAGTCTTAGACAATCTATTTAAACCTCAATTTCCTCACCATTAGAATGGAGATGAAATTGTACCAACTTCAGAAAATTATTATAAGGATGAAGTGTGATGATGCCTGTTCATGTCTCTACTTTACAACCTCATGTGGATGGAAGAACAAATCAATCCACAGAGTTATTTTTAAATAGCTCTTGAAATTACTTTAGACCACCAAACTGTACAACAGAAAGATCTGTCCCCAAAACTGTGAACAAATATTTAGAAAAAGTGAAATAAAGAAGATTTTCAAAGGAAAATGGAAGGAGGTGGCATGTCTGATTCTTTGCAACCGCATGGATTGCAGCCCACCAGACTCCTCTTATCCATGGGGAGTCTCCAGGCAAGAACATTGGCGTGGGTGGCCATCCCCACTTCCAGGGCATCTTCCCAACCCAGGGATCAAACCCAGGTCTCCCAAATTGCAGGCGGACTCTTCACCAGCTGAGCTACCAGGGAAGCACCATTAAAGGATAAACTAACAAAATTCTGGGAAGCTAGTATGAACAGGAAATAAAACAATGGGAACATATGATTGATTATAACAAAATGACCATCTTAAATAGAGAAAGTGAAGACTAGACATGCCAGAAAACTATGCTAAACAGTTGCATATAAAATCAGAGAATGACTCATCCAAAGGTGATAAACGCAAAGCAATTTGGGCTAACAATAGGAGCCCTCTTCTCTGTTATCAGGAGGCACATAAAACTACAGATTCATGAATTTGAAGAAAGTAAACAGGGAAATTAAAATCAATATTAACGTCGAATTTATTCCAATAATATGATAACATGAAAGTAGTTAAAGAGGAAAATATTGCAAATATATAGACTGAAAAGTTATTTGTAGATACATATAGATACATGCTGAGTCTTTCCAGGTAGCTACAGTGGTAAAGAACCCACCTGCCAATGCAGGAAACTAAGAGACATAGGCTCGATCCCTGTGTTGGAAAGATCCTTGGGAGATAGCCATGGCAACCCACCCCACTATTCTTGCCTGGAGAATCCCATGGACAGAGATGCCAGGTGGGCTACAGTCCATAGGCTTGCCAAGAGTCAGACACGACTGAAATGACAAGGCAAACATGCAGATACATACTATATTCCCCGCTTGTAAAGAATTCATGCCTTTTAAGCTATGTCGCTTTTAAGCTTTAGAAGTTTTGGGACTCAGTTCCCAAACTTGCGAACTACCTACTATTCACAGGACCTTGAGATCTGCCTTGTTGTCTTCATCTGTAAAATGTAAGTAAAAACAGTAACATGACTGTCTAAAACACTGCTCAGAAGCTGTTATTATACTGCTAGTATTCAGGATACACTTGGCATATAACGTGTACTTAATTTTTAATTTTAAGGAAAATGGAAGGAGGTGGCATGTCTGATTCTTTGCAACCGCATGGATTGCAGCCCACCAGACTCCTCTTATCCATGGGGAGTCTCCAGGCAAGAACATTGGCGTGGGTGGCCATCCCCACTTCCAGGGCATCTTCCCAACCCAGGGATCAAACCCAGGTCTCCCAAATTGCAGGCGGACTCTTCACCAGCTGAGCTACCAGGGAAGCACCATTAAAGGATAAACTAACAAAATTCTGGGAAGCTAGTATGAACAGGAAATAAAACAATGGGAACATATGATTGATTATAACAAAATGACCATCTTAAATAGAGAAAGTGAAGACTAGACATGCCAGAAAACTATGCTAAACAGTTGCATATAAAATCAGAGAATGACTCATCCAAAGGTGATAAACGCAAAGCAATTTGGGCTAACAATAGGAGCCCTCTTCTCTGTTATCAGGAGGCACATAAAACTACAGATTCATGAATTTGAAGAAAGTAAACAGGGAAATTAAAATCAATATTAACGTCGAATTTATTCCAATAATATGATAACATGAAAGTAGTTAAAGAGGAAAATATTGCAAATATATAGACTGAAAAGTTATTTGTAGATACATATAGATACATGCTGAGTCTTTCCAGGTAGCTACAGTGGTAAAGAACCCACCTGCCAATGCAGGAAACTAAGAGACATAGGCTCGATCCCTGTGTTGGAAAGATCCTTGGGAGATAGCCATGGCAACCCACCCCACTATTCTTGCCTGGAGAATCCCATGGACAGAGATGCCAGGTGGGCTACAGTCCATAGGCTTGCCAAGAGTCAGACACGACTGAAATGACAAGGCAAACATGCAGATACATACTATATTCCCCGCTTGTAAAGAATTCATGCCTTTTAAGCTATGTCGCTTTTAAGCTTTAGAAGTTTTGGGACTCAGTTCCCAAACTTGCGAACTACCTACTATTCACAGGACCTTGAGATCTGCCTTGTTGTCTTCATCTGTAAAATGTAAGTAAAAACAGTAACATGACTGTCTAAAACACTGCTCAGAAGCTGTTATTATACTGCTAGTATTCAGGATACACTTGGCATATAACGTGTACTTTATAAAAGTTTCCTGTGTTTAGTAAATCTTTTGTAAGCCAACAGAGAGCAAAGATGATGTTTTCCTTTCAGTTTCTTCTAGAATATCTCATGTCTTTCCCATACATAGGTATGAATATACAAACCAGATTATATAGGTGGGGATTCATTATAGTTCTAAATCTCATTGCTATTCAATATAATTCATTGGAAATTAAAATTATTAAACCATTTTAAAACACACTTTAAACCCTCTTCTTGAAAAATGAAAGCTAAATGATCTTTAATCTTTGAAAATCAAGAAAAGCTGTTATTCATAAACGTTCTCTTCTGAGCAGACACACGATGTTTGTTGACATTCTGAAGCCATAATCCATCATTTTCATTTCTTCATGGTTGACTCCTCATGTCTTTTCTTCACCCAGAAAGTTAAGTAATCACCTGATGCCAAAGTATCAGATAAAAATGCCAAATGACATATGTGGCTAGCTTCTTCTCTACTCAACCTCACTGTCTCTCTTAAATGGCCACCAGAGCAAGGGTGTCATGGTTTCACCATAGCTTAGTTTATTAGTCACCATACTTTCCTCACTACTAATAATGAAATTGACTTAAAACTTAAAAAATGAATGCTAATACTTTGATTTCATGAGAGCCTGAAGTTCACATTTTCTCCTCACTCCGAAAGTCATTGTCTTGTAGGTATTTATAGCACAAAAGAATGCGTCATGTGACAGTTTCAGGAAACTCCGAAAGTCATTGTCTTGTAGAAGTTTTGGGAAACTTCCATGGCAACCCACCCCACTATTCTTGCCTGGAGAACCTGAAGTGCCAGGTGGGCTACAGTCCATAGGCTTTCCAAGAGTCAGACACGACTGAAATGACAAGGCAAACATGCAGATACATACTATATTCCCCGCTTGTAAAGAATTCATGCCTTTTAAGCTATGTCGCTTTTAAGCTTTAGAAGTTTTGGGACTCAGTTCCCAAACTTGCGAACTACCTACTATTCACAGGACCTTGAGATCTGCCTTGTTGTCTTCATCTGTAAAATGTAAGTAAAAACAGTAACATGACTGTCTAAAACACTGCTCAGAAGCTGTTATTATACTGCTAGTATTCAGGATACACTTGGCATATAACGTGTACTTTATAAAAGTTTCCTGTGTTTAGTAAATCTTTTGTAAGCCAACAGAGAGCAAAGATGATGTTTTCCTTTCAGTTTCTTCTAGAATATCTCATGTCTTTCCCATACATAGGTATGAATATACAAACCAGATTATATAGGTGGGGATTCATTATAGTTCTAAATCTCATTGCTATTCAATATAATTCATTGGAAATTAAAATTATTAAACCATTTTAAAACACACTTTAAACCCTCTTCTTGAAAAATGAAAGCTAAATGATCTTTAATCTTTGAAAATCAAGAAAAGCTGTTATTCATAAACGTTCTCTTCTGAGCAGACACACGATGTTTGTTGACATTCTGAAGCCATAATCCATCATTTTCATTTCTTCATGGTTGACTCCTCATGTCTTTTCTTCACCCAGAAAGTTAAGTAATCACCTGATGCCAAAGTATCAGATAAAAATGCCAAATGACATATGTGGCTAGCTTCTTCTCTACTCAACCTCACTGTCTCTCTTAAATGGCCACCAGAGCAAGGGTGTCATGGTTTCACCATAGCTTAGTTTATTAGTCACCATACTTTCCTCACTACTAATAATGAAATTGACTTAAAACTTAAAAAATGAATGCTAATACTTTGATTTCATGAGAGCCTGAAGTTCACATTTTCTCCTCACTCCGAAAGTCATTGTCTTGTAGGTATTTATAGCACAAAAGAATGCGTCATGTGACAGTTTCAGGAAACTGCAGACAACTACAGTGTACAACTGAATCCAAATTGTCCTACTATGTGGAAGAATCTGAACTGTTTTAAATAACTAATGGGGCATAATACATATTGACTAAAGAATTGTAGTAAATATATACAGTATTCCTAAGCAGTATATATTTGTCTCATAGTCAAGACTTTCTCTATAAAGTACATGGGGATGAACATACCTTGAGAGACACCTAGGGCCCTTTCCCAAGAATCTCAGAAGCACCTGGAGCGCTGGGGTGAGGCTTGTGGACTGTAATTCAAAAAAGTTCTGCAGCCTATCTCATTGCTTTCTCTTGCCCCCAGCCCCCTTGCAAATCACTTTCTAGTTTGATGAGGGCATTCATTTAGCCCCCAAATGATCGATCATACTGCTTTTAAAAGTCAGGCTCCAATGCAAACATACTGATTGCTTACAACTTATCACTTTACAAGTGACTGTGTAAAATTTTTAGCTTATGAAGTGATTTTCACTGCAATCTGTTTTTCATGGCAAAACACCATTAAGAATAATAATAACCCTATTTTGTTATTATTCTATTCCCTCCTGATATAACTTCCTCAGATAAGGTGTTTAACTCATTTTGACACGCTTACAGATGCAAAGTTCATTCCAAAGGCTGCATGCTGCAGGAATTTCCTTGTTGTGAAAGTATCCTATTTCACTTTCTGATGAAATTATTTTCTGACCCGACATTCTCTTTACTCCCCAAAAGTTAATGGTTAAAGTTTGCTGCAAAACCCTTTGTTCTTATTGAAGTAACCCACCTTCGGTTGATTTGTCTTTTCTTCACCCAGAAAGTTAAGTAATCATGATGAAAAAGTGCCAAATGACATATGTGGCTAGCTTCTTCTCTACTCAACCTCACTGTCTCTCTTAAATGGCCACCAGAGCAAGGGTGTCATGGTTTCACCATAGCTTAGTTTATTAGTCACCATACTTTCCTCACTACTAATAATGAAATTGACTTAAAACTTAAAAAATGAATGCTAATACTTTGATTTCATGAGAGCCTGAAGTTCACATTTTCTCCTCACTCCGAAAGTCATTGTCTTGTAGGTATTTATAGCACAAAAGAATGCGTCATGTGACAGTTTCAGGAAACTGCAGACAACTACAGTGTACAACTGAATCCAAATTGTCCTACTATGTGGAAGAATCTGAACTGTTTTAAATAACTAATGGGGCATAATACATATTGACTAAAGAATTGTAGTAAATATATACAGTATTCCTAAGCAGTATATATTTGTCTCATAGTCAAGACTTTCTCTATAAAGTACATGGGGATGAACATACCTTGAGAGACACCTAGGGCCCTTTCCCAAGAATCTCAGAAGCACCTGGAGCGCTGGGGTGAGGCTTGTGGACTGTAATTCAAAAAAGTTCTGCAGCCTATCTCATTGCTTTCTCTTGCCCCCAGCCCCCTTGCAAATCACTTTCTAGTTTGATGAGGGCATTCATTTAGCCCCCAAATGATCGATCATACTGCTTTTAAAAGTCAGGCTCCAATGCAAACATACTGATTGCTTACAACTTATCACTTTACAAGTGACTGTGTAAAATTTTTAGCTTATGAAGTGATTTTCACTGCAATCTGTTTTTCATGGCAAAACACCATTAAGAATAATAATAACCCTATTTTGTTATTATTCTATTCCCTCCTGATATAACTTACTCAGATAAGGTGTTTAACTCATTTTGACACGCTTACAGATGCAAAGTTCATTCCAAAGGCTGCATGCTGCAGGAATTTCCTTGTTGTGAAAGTATCCTATTTCACTTTCTGATGAAATTATTTTCTGACCCGACATTCTCTTTACTCCCCAAAAGTTAATGGTTAAAGTTTGCTGCAAAACCCTTTGTTCTTATTGAAGTCACTTTGTTTGTCTCTCCTACTATAAGGACACCAAATCCTAAAAGCTGGCAAGAATGCATATGTTTATTTCACCATTGCTCTGCAATTACTGAATGCCACTTAATTATAGCAACAGATGCTCGAGTGTAGGAACCAGAAAAATCAAACGCCTCATTTCCAGGTTATTTTTTTCCATTGCTTCTGCCAACAGCAGATGTGTGAGCCCCTTGTGCTCTGGCGTAAATACTTATCAAATCCTAACAGGTCACCTATGTCACAAACAACATTTCAGATGCAACTGTTTCACCTGATAATAGGCTCTGAAAATAAAACTGTGAGCTGTAAATACAATGTATTCAGAATGAAATGCCATAATGTGAAATTGCTTTTTCTCCAGCTACAACTGAAGTCCTTGACAGTTTTTGGCAGTGATAAATCACCCTCCCATTAATTGTCTTCTCTCTCATTGTGAGGTGAGTTGCTAAGAGGGGCAGTCAACAAAAATGACTTAAAGGACAAATTTTGGCAAAAAGACAATGAAGAAATCTGTCATTGCTCAGCCTCCAGTAAGCTGTCGTGAAACGATCAAAATAGATGTAGCTGGAGTGTTTATGTCTTTGTTAGGAAGATTATAGAATGATAAGTGTACTCCTAAAGAAAGGCAAGATCCCCAAAGGAAACTTAAAAATTGTTTTTTTGGGACATTTCTCATCTCTTCAGATTCACACTCTGACCCAGAATAAATGAAAAGCTCCCCAATGTGTGATCACAAGTTTATCTTAACGAATTCTGATCTGTACATGGCAAAATTTTAGCTTATGAAGTGATTTTCACTGCAATCTGTTTTCATGGCAAAACACCATTAAGAATAATAATAACCCTATTTTGTTATTATTCTATTCCCTCCTGATATAACTTACTCAGATAAGGTGTTTAACTCATTTTGACACGCTTACAGATGCAAAGTTCATTCCAAAGGCTGCATGCTGCAGGAATTTCCTTGTTGTGAAAGTATCCTATTTCACTTTCTGATGAAATTATTTTCTGACCCGACATTCTCTTTACTCCCCAAAAGTTAATGGTTAAAGTTTGCTGCAAAACCCTTTGTTCTTATTGAAGTCACTTTGTTTGTCTCTCCTACTATAAGGACACCAAATCCTAAAAGCTGGCAAGAATGCATATGTTTATTTCACCATTGCTCTGCAATTACTGAATGCCACTTAATTATAGCAACAGATGCTCGAGTGTAGGAACCAGAAAAATCAAACGCCTCATTTCCAGGTTATTTTTTCCATTGCTTCTGCCAACAGCAGATGTGTGAGCCCCTTGTGCTCTGGCGTAAATACTTATCAAATCCTAACAGGTCACCTATGTCACAAACAACATTTCAGATGCAACTGTTTCACCTGATAATAGGCTCTGAAAATAAAACTGTGAGCTGTAAATACAATGTATTCAGAATGAAATGCCATAATGTGAAATTGCTTTTTCTCCAGCTACAACTGAAGTCCTTGACAGTTTTTGGCAGTGATAAATCACCCTCCCATTAATTGTCTTCTCTCTCATTGTGAGGTGAGTTGCTAAGAGGGGCAGTCAACAAAAATGACTTAAAGGACAAATTTTGGCAAAAAGACAATGAAGAAATCTGTCATTGCTCAGCCTCCAGTAAGCTGTCGTGAAACGATCAAAATAGATGTAGCTGGAGTGTTTATGTCTTTGTTAGGAAGATTATAGAATGATAAGTGTACTCCTAAAGAAAGGCAAGATCCCCAGGAACTTAAATTGTGGATCTCTGACACCCGATTCCAAGTGATTTTTCTCCTACAAGACACATTACTGTCTCTTTGATTTGAACATTTTTCTCATCTCTTCAGATTCACACTCTGACCCAGAATAAATGAAAAGCTCCCCAATGTGTGATCACAAGTTATAAAATCTTGTTAACGTAATTCTGAATTGAGTGTAAATTTAATTTTTATAAATTAACTTTGGAAATTTTCAGAAAACATATTTCACCATAAAACAGGAGAAAAGACTCTTTACTATTCTACATCTAAAATTGTGTTTGCCACCAGTAGACAATTTAATATTACCAGATGCACTATGAGAAAATTATATGTTACCACAGTGCCTGTCAAATGCACCATTTACATTTTAGTTTATATTCAGCAGTAGTAAGTAAAGATGCATAAAAACTAGAACCATTGCTGTTCTGGCATTAAAAATATTCATATTTGCTTCATGTAATTAATGTATTGCTTAAATTGCTGAATCCTAAGTCTATCTGAACAAGATTTCTAAATCTAAACTGTGTCATTTTCTGGAACGCACAACCCTCTTCAAATATCTATATGTTTGAAAGTTATACAGAGGTATAACATTAG
Organism: Tragulus kanchil; assembly: GCA_022376925.1. Classification (NCBI taxonomy): domain Eukaryota; kingdom Metazoa; phylum Chordata; class Mammalia; order Artiodactyla; family Tragulidae; genus Tragulus; species Tragulus kanchil. Next base: position 44,502,293 of record JAIOJX010000003.1, on the reverse strand, counting down.
GATCACCAATCACTACAGAGGTAGAATACTTCAAATAAAGCAAAAACTGTAATAGGAATAGTGTGCTTCTGGGAATCCTTATGGAATCCCATCTAACATTCTGAAGCATGACTGGGATATTACCATGTCAATTTTGTTCCAGAGAAATTTGAAATAACTTTAAAATAATTTAGGGGTATTTCAATTAATACAAGAAATCACTGAGGCAGCTAACTCTGAAAGGAATGATTCAATTTATCAACAAAGTATTCTCAGTAATAGATAGATGTCTCTGGTTTACATTAAATGGGGCGAGATACAAAAGCGTACCGGTACGTTGGTGCGTCAACACCCTTAGTCAATAGGAGACCAAGTTAAATAAGGAAAACTTAAAATCACCCCAAGTCCCATTTTGTAGTGCAAAAGGAATGTTATCTGAATATTAATAGATATAGTTTATAGACTATGACATTAAAACATCTTTTGAATGACAGAAATAAAAATCAAGGGATTGATTTTTTTTTTCTTTCTTTCTTTTTTTGGTGATGCGCCAGTTTGAGAGCTTACAGAGAGCATATGGAGATAGCATATTTGCAAGTCCATCTCTGGAGGATTGCAAAAGGCCCTTAGCTTGTGAAAAACAGCAATGTTATTTTTTTTTTTAACGTTCCCTATATTTAGAGATTAAATCGCTCACTGCACAAACCCATTTGGAACAGGCGCGAAGGTGAAAAGGATAATCAGTACAGTCACTGGTCCGTGTTTCCTAAACGCTTTTGAAAACATTACTGTGCGCAGGCATAAAATTAGCGGCAGGACCTTAAAAAGGCTGGCATTTAGCATGACTTTTTGGAAAGTGACACCCTCATTTTTTTCTTGTAGGATATCATTAAATTTCAATCGCCCTATGGCAGTGCCTTTCCATTAATAACCAATTCACTGTGTCACTTTGGCTCTCCTTTGAAATAATGAGCCTTTGCTTCGCTTTAATAAATTTAAACATATTCTCAAGGCCAGGGAAGATAGGAAACCGCAGATGGGCTGAGAAAAACACGATTCATAAATCCTTAACTGCCTGAGATCGTTGAGAGCAAAACAAAGTAACACTCGTAAAATATTAAACAATCCCAGCTGTATGAGGGAGGCTTCATTAACAAAAATGGACTATTTACTGCCTTGCTCAGAGCCTGTGGGTGGAGAGAGTCGAAGAAATCCTTAAAAAAAAAAAAAAAAAAAAAAAAACCACTGCTATTTCTTGTAATTCTTTAATCAACTAATGGAACAATGTAAATATTACCTGGAAAGTCCAGTCACTTTCCCTATATAAGTAAATATTATTTCAAATGCTATAAATGAGTTTTCTCACTAACAAACTTTATTTTAGAAAGAACCAAATGAAAGTCAGTCTATTCTTTTTCTTGGAAATATTTCCATATGCATGACAAAGTTAAGTGCTGAAAATCAAATGACGGTAATAAGCACTGTGAACATTCTTTCTTACAACACTGGCTTCTGACATATGTATCAGACTAGAACCAATGTGTTACTTTCTTTTGCTTTTGTATTTGTATTTTATTATTCACGGAATTGTTCCTTAATGCTTCAGGATTGTTTTCTAATATAGAGTTTATCAAAAAGTTTAATATTGGTCATATATTTGGGATTATCCTTAAAGGGTAGACATTCAGTGCAAAAATTCTAGCATAAGTGATGAAAATTATGAGATATCATCATCAAGGACAACATTTTAAATACTCTCCTTCAACATCAAGTCTAACTTACTAGTGGTATAGAAGTTTGAAGAATCAGGAGATCAATGTCAGGCTGTTAAATGCTAAGAACTTAGAAGCTCTAACCTTAAAGACAACCTGACAATTTAGTGGACAGAATGTCAATACTTCTAAACATTTCAAGGGCAAAAATATTGCTTTGTACTATCTGTGTCACAGCTATTGCAAGAAAAAAATTTAGATTTTTCTTTTGTATTCTGTCAGCACTTTTCCTTTTATTATAGAGATACATAATTAAGGAGTTCAATATGGAATAATGCAGAGGCTGACTCTTAGAAATATATAGCTAGTCTTTTGATATTATATGCTAACACACAAGAAAAATGCAAATACATTCATCTTTTTTCAATCACTATATATTTTACTAAGTGAGTCTTTATGTGGATAAAATTTCATAGTGTGTTAAAAAGCATTTGAATGAATATGCAAGATCTTTTTCTGTCGTCATTAGCAATTCATTTTTTTTATCATATTATAATGGAGGCAACAGTTGACATATTTCCCAAAAGTCAACCTAAGTTGAAAAATAATACCAGATTCAGTTTAAGGTCACCCATATTGACTCCAGATGCTTTCTGCAACTTTGTTTCTCAGTCACCAAAATAGGAAAAGTAATATTATTTATTTTCAAAAGTCATTTTAGGACTAAGCAACTTAGTCTATGTCCATTCAACTCGTGCCTGGTACATAGTTGGCAGCATATACAAGTGAGATTGTGACTTAGTTTTAAATACAATAGTTTTGAAGACAGTATTGTTCCACAGGGATGATAAAAATATTTATAATGACTGCTGCAAAGCATACTTAAAACTGAAATTTACTGTTAGAAGAATAAAGTGGCTTGCACTAATATTACAAAGCTATTTGTTGTCAATTCTTGTCAGAGACTGACAATTCCTTTTGAATCAAAATCCTACCTTCTTGGTGACGTCTTCTGGGGCTAGCTATCTCTTTCAGGTTTAGAAGCTGCCTAAGGCCCAATTCGTCCATTGAAAGCTTAAACTTTAACTATTATATTAATTTGGTATGATATATGTTATTAATACTTCTGAATTATTTTCATCAGATATTAAAAAACTCCCCCTTATTCATCCTTCTAAGCACTAAGTAGTTATTTAATAATTATAAATAGGTATTTATATTTAATGGTCTTCCCTGGTGTTCAGTGGCAAAAGAATCTGCCTGCCAATGTAGGAGACACAGATTTTATCCCTGGGTCAAGAGGATCCCCTGGAGGAAAAAAATGGCAACCCAATTCAGTATTCTTGTCTGGGAAATCCCATGTACAGGGAAGCCTGGTAAGCTACCGTCCATGGGGCTGCAAAGTGTTGGATGTGACTTAGCAACAAACAACAGCAATACAACTTATATTTAACACATTTTTAAGAACGTGAATTGCCTTCCACTAAGTTTTAGAAGAGGGTAAGTGTTAATAAAATTAGTAATGTAAGTATGTATATCTGTGATGCACCTAATTCCTAATTTTTTTTTCTAAAAATATCAATTAGGTACATTGCAGTTATAAATTACTGAAACTAAATATTTCCTTTTTTATTTTGTTTTGCCACTTCAGAGCACCTTGAAAAGTTCAGATTATATTTCTAAGAATTTAGGTAGAAAAGTGGAAAGAACTTTGAGAACTTAGATGCCATGATGATGTCATAGTAAATCAGAGGTGAAACAACATCCTATTTAAGTCTAAGTGACTATTCCCTGAAAAGTTGATATTTTCTTCCCTAACAGTCCTTCATCACTAAATACGGGAAACAATTACAGTGAGAGGCTTGTGAGCACAGTCTTTGCCACTGGGCTCTCATAAATCTTGCCAGTTCCCAGTGAACAACACCAAATATTTGCAGCTGAAAAACATTTGGTCTGGCTTAAATTAACATATCTCAGCAGTCAGAAGTCATTAAGCTTTGCCAATGATTTGAAACAATTTTTCCATTTCAAAAAAGTGACTTCTTTTTCTGGAGGAAGACGGTAGTAAAGACTAAAGCAAATGACATGAGAATGGAAATTACAAATGAAAAGAAAATGATAAAGGTCTTTGAACTGCCTTTGGTAAATCCGGTTAAGACTTTTTAAAAGAATTTCTGCACTCTTACACATATTATCAAGTAGTTCAAGATAATGTTCACCAACTTTATGGTAAAAATGATTCAAATATAAAAATGCAAATACAGTTCATCCTGAATTCTTGGTGAATTTAGACATTATATGTTGTAAAGCTAATAAAAAAATTTCATGGTAAAGGATAAACCAATATTTTCAATTAAATTTTTCAAGATGTTTGAGCACAGGAAGAAAGAGATAGGTTGATTTATCTTCTAAATCTCAGTTATGATATAGAGCTTTTTCAGACATAAGAACATGAGTACATTGTTTAGAGCAATTTAATCATTATATTTCAGCATCTTGAACCAAATGGGTTCAGATAATGGGGTTCAATTTAGAATTCAAACCAATATACACATCTATGTATATTCATTTCATTAACTCTTTGGTATGTCCTTTCCTCAGGAGTAAGATTGCTTCAGGAAAAAAGCATGTTTCAGAAATAGAATCCATGATTCCAATTCCAGTGTCCCTGAAGGACAGTTATGTTATCCTGAACAAGTCATTTAACCTCCCAGAACCTCATCTGTAAAATAAGGATAAAAATATCCACCTTGCCAGTTACTGGGAGGATTAAAGATGACTTAGAAAACTCAGTGTCTATCCCACATTAAATGTGCTATAAATGGTAGCTGTTAATACTAATATTTTTTAAAGTCAAATTGGTGTCACTACCTTCAGCATTTCAGCATGTGGTGGCTCAGCTGGTAGCGTACCCCCCTGTCAGTGCAGGAGATGCCAGAGGCAAGAGTTTGATCCCTGGGTCGGGAAGATGCCCTGGAGGAGGAATCGGTAGCCTGCTCTGGTATCCTTGCCTGGAAAATTCCATGGACAGAGGAGCCTGACGGACTACAGTCTCTGGGGTCACAAAGAGTCAGACACAACTGAGCAGGCACACACACACACACTGTCAGAATGTACATTCTATTTATGCTCACACAGAATGAGCTGTATTAATTGGCAACTGTACCACTAACAAAAGACCTTCTAACATAATAAATTTGATAAAAGAAATTTATGAGTTTATCATAAGTAAGACTGGAATTACTGAAACAGATTTGGAGGAATAGAGAAAGCACTTAGTATGTCTAAAATCTGTGCTAGTTATATTATGTGATTTCATGTAGTACTTCAAACAATGCTTGACATTTCTATTGGCTTATTAATATAAGAGATTTGTACTCTGTCCCTGGGCTGGGAATGTCCCCTGGAGAAGTCCATAGCCACCCAGTCCAGTGTTCTTGCCTGAGAATCCCCAATGCTATAGTCTATAGGGCCACCAAGAGTCAGACATGATTGAATCTACTTAGCACTTGGCTTATTAATATACTGCTCATTAGGTACAGTCATTGGACTTGTAGTCAGATCCACGTGCCTCAAGGTCTGTGTTCTCTGTCTATTGCTGTGCTCCTAGAAACTTACTTTAGAAAATACTAGAGACTTCACGAAACTTAATGATATATAATTTTGTCAAAGGGTATAATCTAGCTATATCTATTTATTGTCATTCATTATAAACTGGTAAGAACAGAAACCACACTTGATCTTAGCCAAAGGGCCAAGAAACCATGCCATTCATTTTAAATGCAAGTTCTGCCAATCACAAGTCCTTAAACATATTCACATGATAATAAAGTTTCAAAAAATCTGCATTTTGGTTGCAAGTATTTTACTTGCTTCCCAAAGATAAGATCCAAAGTAACTGATACTGTAGAAAACAAACATGTTGGAAAACAAAATTTGGGACTAGTATTTTAGCCAAATGGCCATTAGAGAGCTAGCCGTGTGACATTGTGTGCTAAGTTGTTTCAGTCATGGCTGACTCTGCAACAGTATGGATCAGAGCCCACCAAGCTCATCTGTCTCTGGGATTCTCCAGGCAAGAATATTGCGTTGGGTTTCCATGTTCTCCTCCACGGGATCTTCCTGACCCAGGGATCAAACCTGTGTTTCTAATGTCCCCTGTGTTGGCAGGTGGGTTCTTTACCTCTAGTGCCATCTGGGACAACGTTGAATTTATAAATATTCAAAGAAAAAGACTTCCCAAAATAGATATTTTTGGTCCAATTAATTAGGTAATAGTAAAAACAATGTTTGCATTTTCTTGGGATTTGGCTGCTACAGATTTTTAAAAATGTGTTTTAAATTAAATTAGTGTATACTATATGAAATAAATAAAAGTCAACTAAATATTGAAAACAACACAATCACAGGAAACATGTAATGCTTTTTTGGCTCTGTGTGCCTTGGAACACTGAGGGAAAATTAATGTTATTTGTTTTACTACTTAGAGAAGGATCTGGAACAGCAAATAAGCTCTCTTAGTGCTATATATCAATTTAGGGCATGCTGCACTTGCAGAAAGCAAACAACATATTCTGATCACTGTTCTTATGTATTCTTGTGTATTTGTACTATAATTTTCTAACATATCGTTTGGTAATGATGAATATATATATATGCATATATATGTATCTTAAATATGTATATATATATATAATTTTATTATCTTTATTAATTCTTGAAATCTGCCCTATATTCCTCAAAGTCAAAGACATTTTTTAAAATTATTTAAATTTTAAAAGGGATTATAACATTGTTCTATTTAGTAAAGAGTAAAGAGCTGGAGAGAAACTATAGTGGAAGAGGTGAAATTGAAGCCCACTCTTAAGGTAATTACTTGTCTATAGGTTGTTTACATGCCTTCTTAGTCTCATTTTTCTAGTCTCTTTTAGTTAAAGAAGCTCTTAAATCATTCAAGATCTCTAATGATTTCACAGAGAGGTGGGAAAAGAAAGACAAGCAACTCCCACTTTCTGATTATCTTGTGGTTCAAAAGTTAATAATAAAATCCTTAATATTAGAAACAATACTCTGACACAAAAGTATATCATGGAATTGATATTTAATATGTATTTAAGAGTAAATAAATGCAGAAATGTAAGGCCAAATAAGATTTTTCATTTGTAAAAATGTTTAATTTACTATCCACTTTATTTCAATCTGAAATTATTTTGTATTTTTGAAGAATTTCTAAAGATAATTTCTAGGTTGACTTTGGACTATCATTTTCAGGTTCTTTTTCCTTCCCTTCTGACAATCATCATGAGTAACAGAGGACAGAAGGAGACATTAGGAAGATTAAAGTGAGAAAAAATACATAATAACAACAAGATACTTATGCGTAGGTAAATTTCTTAATTTAAGTAGGTATCTTCCTCTTGTTAGAAAATAAATAACCGGTATCCTGTGGATATGAACTTGTGCATTGTTTTACTGAAAGAAGCATGCTCCTCTGTAGCTTTCAAGAAGTGTTACATAGTTTAATAAAGATTAAGTTTTATTTGGATTTTGTTGCCTTATTAAGCAAGTTATATTTATTACCCATGTATAAATAAACATTGCTAAGTTTACTCAAATTATTTTAGAACATAACTGAACTTCAAATACACTGTACTCACATGTTCCTAATGAAGAAAAGTCTACAGAGATTCTAACATTATAAACAGAAGAGATATGTTTGTCTTTGCATAAACATATGGAAATTGAAGAAAAACTCAAATGCAAATCACTGAGTTATAAAGCTATAGATGAAACCTCTCGAATGAAATTTAAAACACTGTAATTTCATATAAGATAAATAAAATGAAACTCTGTTTAATAAATGTATTTGCATTATAAGCTCATCATTATCTCTTTTTTTAAACTTTAACACAGAAATAGGACTTGGCCTGTAAACTTCTGAATTATTAAAACATAAAAAGAAAGAAATTTATACAAATAGCCCTTGAAATAGATACACAAAGCTAATGGTACAGAAAACTATTAGTTACCTGTCCAATTGTTTTAAATAGTTATTATAAACATTGCCCTTTTGTGTGCCTGTTTATTCTCACAAGTGTTGAGCACAAAACAAGCTGGTAAAATGAAAAACATAGGCTTATGACTTGAAAACCTCTTTGCAATGCCTGTTCAATGATACTGAGTCTTTAGAACTTACTCTTGAAAAGAACATAAGAGGGGCTGGTGGTCCAGTGGGTAAGGACACCGCCTTGCAGTGCAAGAGGCGCCGGTTCAATCCCTGGCCTGGGAAGATCCCATGTGCCGCGGAGCGGCTGGACCGATATGTCTAATTACCGAGCCAGAGCTCTGGGGTGCATGCACCCAGAGCCGGTACTCTGCGACAACAGAGGCCACCGCGATGGGAGGCCCACAGGAGTCAAAAGAACAAAGACGGATGAAAATAGAGAAATGAAAGACCAATAGAAGTGACCCGCCTGCTCCCCTCCCTCCCCAACCTGACCCTCGCCCAATTAAAAAAAAAAAAAAAAACATAAGAATCTATTTTTATATAGTTAGTTTGAGGAAGAACCACAGTAATATAAGTATAAATGTAGACTATGTCCAATACATAGTAGGTGCTAAATATACTTACTATTATTGGAAAGATCATTTTCCTCTTTTATTCAGAAAGCAGAAAATAAGATAATTGATTTTGTGAATCACTTTTTATAAGATCCATGACAATCAAATACTGATAAAGTCCTTGTTTGAACACTGTGAACTGTTAAGCCTTTATATTTTCTGCCATTTTGTAAAGACAACTTCTCTGGCAATAGTTCTTTGGGGGTTTCAAGTATAGTTCAGTTACATATGCCATTAAAATCTAAACCTGAATGAAAGTTTGAAGAAAGTTTATATTGCCTTTCTATCTAAGAATTGGTTTTAATTTTAGAAATATTGATGAAAGATGAAAAACATTTAAAAATTATGAATTTTAAAATCAATTTATTTTTTAAAACATCTGTACCCCACTTTCTAACATTTATTATACATATTAAACTGTTCTACCAAAGCAATCTGGGTAATTCTAACACCAACGTATGGTAATTGGAAAAGATGTACCAAAATAAAAAAGAATTAAGTCTATCCTTCACAGTAGTTAGTTATGAAAAGCTTACAATATTGATGAAAGAAAGGATTTTTGGAGAAGCTGAATGCAAAGATAATGTATTTGTATGCTTAAAGATTCCTGGTATATAGTAATCATTCAGTAAAGATAATTGTTAAAATTATGTTTATTTTCTTAATAAGAGTCTTTAGAACTTACTCTTGAAAAGAACATAAGAGGGGCTGGTGGTCCAGTGGGTAAGGACACCGCCTTGCAGTGCAAGAGGCGCCGGTTCAATCCCTGGCCTGGGAAGATCCCATGTGCCGCGGAGCGGCTGGACCGATATGTCTAATTACCGAGCCAGAGCTCTGGGGTGCATGCACCCAGAGCCGGTACTCTGCGACAACAGAGGCCACCGCGATGGGAGGCCCACAGGAGTCAAAAGAACAAAGACGGATGAAAATAGAGAAATGAAAGACCAATAGAAGTGACCCGCCTGCTCCCCTCCCTCCCCAACCTGACCCTCGCCCAATTAAAAAAAAAAAAAAAAACATAAGAATCTATTTTTATATAGTTAGTTTGAGGAAGAACCACAGTAATATAAGTATAAATGTAGACTATGTCCAATACATAGTAGGTGCTAAATATACTTACTATTATTGGAAAGATCATTTTCCTCTTTTATTCAGAAAGCAGAAAATAAGATAATTGATTTTGTGAATCACTTTTTATAAGATCCATGACAATCAAATACTGATAAAGTCCTTGTTTGAACACTGTGAACTGTTAAGCCTTTATATTTTCTGCCATTTTGTAAAGACAACTTCTCTGGCAATAGTTCTTTGGGGGTTTCAAGTATAGTTCAGTTACATATGCCATTAAAATCTAAACCTGAATGAAAGTTTGAAGAAAGTTTATATTGCCTTTCTATCTAAGAATTGGTTTTAATTTTAGAAATATTGATGAAAGATGAAAAACATTTAAAAATTATGAATTTTAAAATCAATTTATTTTTTAAAACATCTGTACCCCACTTTCTAACATTTATTATACATATTAAACTGTTCTACCAAAGCAATCTGGGTAATTCTAACACCAACGTATGGTAATTGGAAAAGATGTACCAAAATAAAAAAGAATTAAGTCTATCCTTCACAGTAGTTAGTTATGAAAAGCTTACAATATTGATGAAAGAAAGGATTTTTGGAGAAGCTGAATGCAAAAGAGATAATGTATTTGTATGCTTAAAGATTCCTGGTATATAGTAATCATTCAGTAAATACCCACTGACTTCCCTCTCCTTCCCATTATTGATTGAATTATAAGGATAATAATAGCTTCAGGAAAAAAAGCTTTTGTCTTAATAATCCATGACAACAGCACTGATTATATCTTCTGGTTTGCATTTTCTCCCGTATATTAAAATGCTTGAATATATATGATGATAGTAAATTGTATATGAATATATCTCTTGATTTTATTTTTATGTTTCAAATGAAATTTTTAGGTTAACAAGTTTATAAGGTTTTGCCTAATTTCAAATAATATAATGCATTTTCTTATGTTCCAAGTGAACCTAAGAAACACTGTGATATCAGTTTACCCTCTTAGAAACATTTTTAGAATTTATATGCTTCAATCAGTAGACCATTTTTAGAGCAAATAGTCCAAAAGCCATTTCAAACGTTTTTTGGAAAAACACAAAAACAATACAATAACACTTGTTTTTAATACTTAGGAGAATATAATGGAAATTCTGAGTTACAGAAAAGCTCTTCAAAGCATATTTACAAGACTTTTTTTTTCTGACTTTTCTATTAACTGCCCTTAGACATTTTTTCTTCTATTCTTCTCATCAGTCTATTTGGAGGTCAGCATTTAAAGGAGTAAATGAAAGTCTCAGATGTAATTTCTTTCATTTCAAATCTAAAAATTATCATGGGAAAACAGACACAGCATAGTATAGCAAAGTCAAGAGGAAACTCCAAGCTTAACAATTACTTATTTGCCTGTTTTTTTTTCCAGTGCTTTAAATTAGGCTTAAGCACTGTAATACTGAAATCACTACAAAAATTTGGAGATTTGGGATGAATGGATATATACTTCTATAAAAAAAAAAAAAAAAAAAACAGATAAACAACAAGGACCTACTGTATAGCACAGGAAACTCTGCTCAGTATTTTATAATAACCTATAATGGAAAAGAATCTGAAAAAGAAAAAATATATATGTGTGCATAATACATATATATATATGTATAATTGAATCACTTTACTGTATATCTGAAATGTTAAATCAACTATACTTCAATTAAAAAAAATTGATCATAATTACATCAAGACTACATTCAATTCAAATGTGCCACTTTAATCTCATTGAAAATTTTAGTTTAAGGACTTTTCAACACATTGTCAACATTTTATATAAGAACCCTCTCTCTCTTTCACTCCACCCCAATGGCACAGAGAGAGAAAAGAGAGACACGTAAATACGGAGGGAGGAAAGCTAAGTACAAGTTTATAAGGTTTTGGCCTCCCGTATATTAAAATGCTTGAATATATATGATGATAGTAAATTGTATATGAATATATCTCTTGATTTTATTTATGTTTCAAATGAAATTTTTAGGTTAACAAGTTTATAAGGTTTTGCCTAATTTCAAATAATATAATGCATTTTCTTATGTTCCAAGTGAACCTAAGAAACACTGTGATATCAGTTTACCCTCTTAGAAACATTTTTAGAATTTATATGCTTCAATCAGTAGACCATTTTTAGAGCAAATAGTCCAAAAGCCATTTCAAACGTTTTTTGGAAAAACACAAAAACAATACAATAACACTTGTTTTTAATACTTAGGAGAATATAATGGAAATTCTGAGTTACAGAAAAGCTCTTCAAAGCATATTTACAAGACTTTTTTTTTCTGACTTTTCTATTAACTGCCCTTAGACATTTTTTCTTCTATTCTTCTCATCAGTCTATTTGGAGGTCAGCATTTAAAGGAGTAAATGAAAGTCTCAGATGTAATTTCTTTCATTTCAAATCTAAAAATTATCATGGGAAAACAGACACAGCATAGTATAGCAAAGTCAAGAGGAAACTCCAAGCTTAACAATTACTTATTTGCCTGTTTTTTTTTCCAGTGCTTTAAATTAGGCTTAAGCACTGTAATACTGAAATCACTACAAAAATTTGGAGATTTGGGATGAATGGATATATACTTCTATAAAAAAAAAAAAAAAAAAAACAGATAAACAACAAGGACCTACTGTATAGCACAGGAAACTCTGCTCAGTATTTTATAATAACCTATAATGGAAAAGAATCTGAAAAAGAAAAAATATATATGTGTGCATAATACATATATATATATGTATAATTGAATCACTTTACTGTATATCTGAAATGTTAAATCAACTATACTTCAATTAAAAAAAATTGATCATAATTACATCAAGACTACATTCAATTCAAATGTGCCACTTTAATCTCATTGAAAATTTTAGTTTAAGGACTTTTTCAACACATTGTCAACATTTTATATAAGAACCCTTCTCTCTCTCTTTCCACTCCACCCCCAATGGCACAGAGAGAGAGAAAAAGAGAGACACGTAAATACAGTGGAAGCTTGGTCAGGAAATTAGACATCTTATCTTCAGGTCTGTTCAATAAGGACCAATAACCTAGGCCTGCGGCACTCTTCATGATAACTGCCTTTACAAAATGAAATTTTGACTTCTTCACAGCTTAGCTACAAGAAGACAGTATCAGTGGACCTGCATTTCTGTGCAATATGAGTAGTAGTAAAAGATTTCAGCATCTGACAGGGGAAAATGAGAAAATGATAAAAAAAGATCTTTGAAATGTTCTCTCAGTGAAAGGCAACATTTTTTATGTGGATTTACATTTTATTGTTGCTTACTTTCTTAGTAGACTGAAGGTATACTAAACCTAGAGCGTGTAAACTGAAGGAAAAATATAAACATCAATAGCTACAAAAGGACACGAATCTTTTAAGAAATACTTGTTGTTAAGATCCAATTACTGTTGATAATTTTAACTGTATGTTTACTCTGTTGAAGGTTTGGAATCATTAAGTAATATTTATTACCTTAATAATGTCTATACAGATAATAAAGAAAAGGAAACATATCTTGAAGTACATTGAATTTTCACTTCTACAATTAACGAAAATATCAGCACCAGAACTTTAAACTTCTAAAAAGTAAGTGATATTTTGCTGATTTACAAAGTCAGGAATTGCAACTGTAAGTAATGGAAATAAAGAAACAGCATCTAGATTTTAAAATAAAATACCATAAATCTAAGATTAGAAAAAGAAAGAAAAGAAAACTTGCAAAAGAGGCAAAGGGTGATGAAGATGAAGTAATATTTAAGATGATAAAAGTGTTAATTCCATTGTCAGATAGTAATATGAAAACATTATTCAATAGTGAATTCAATAGTGAATAAAAATAGTGAAACATTACTCATATTTCAATAGTATATATATACTATTTGAAAGGGCAAAAAGTTTAACTTTATCACTTAATATATCCACTAAAATAAAACTGCCTTTACTGAATTCCAAAACAAACAAAACTGCTAATATTTTAAATTTTAGTTTAAGGACTTTTCAACACATTGTCAACATTTTATATAAGAACCCTTCTCTCTCTCTTTCCACTCCACCCCCAATGGCACAGAGAGAGAGAAAAAGAGAGACACGTAAATACAGTGGAAGCTTGGTCAGGAAATTAGACATCTTATCTTCAGGTCTGTTCAATAAGGACCAATAACCTAGGCCTGCGGCACTCTTCATGATAACTGCCTTTACAAAATGAAATTTTGACTTCTTCACAGCTTAGCTACAAGAAGACAGTATCAGTGGACCTGCATTTCTGTGCAATATGAGTAGTAGTAAAAGATTTCAGCATCTGACAGGGGAAAATGAGAAAATGATAAAAAAAGATCTTTGAAATGTTCTCTCAGTGAAAGGCAACATTTTTTATGTGGATTTACATTTTATTGTTGCTTACTTTCTTAGTAGACTGAAGGTATACTAAACCTAGAGCGTGTAAACTGAAGGAAAAATATAAACATCAATAGCTACAAAAGGACACGAATCTTTTAAGAAATACTTGTTGTTAAGATCCAATTACTGTTGATAATTTTAACTGTATGTTTACTCTGTTGAAGGTTTGGAATCATTAAGTAATATTTATTACCTTAATAATGTCTATACAGATAATAAAGAAAAGGAAACATATCTTGAAGTACATTGAATTTTCACTTCTACAATTAACGAAAATATCAGCACCAGAACTTTAAACTTCTAAAAAGTAAGTGATATTTTGCTGATTTACAAAGTCAGGAATTGCAACTGTAAGTAATGGAAATAAAGAAACAGCATCTAGATTTTAAAATAAAATACCATAAATCTAAGATTAGAAAAAGAAAGAAAAGAAAACTTGCAAAAGAGGCAAAGGGTGATGAAGATGAAGTAATATTTAAGATGATAAAAGTGTTAATTCCATTGTCAGATAGTAATATGAAAACATTATTCAATAGTGAATTCAATAGTGAATAAAAATAGTGAAACATTACTCATATTTCAATAGTATATATATACTATTTGAAAGGGCAAAAAGTTTAACTTTATCACTTAATATATCCACTAAAATAAAACTGCCTTTAGTTTGTTTCTGTTACAGTCTTCCAAAACAAACAAAACTGCTAATATTTTAAATAAATTATCTAGATACATTACAGAGAATTTTCTTTTCCTCTAAAAAAGATGAGAACAACACTTTAAAAGACAATGGAGATGAAAATTTTGACTTTTTAACCCATAACAATACACAATGTATCAGAGATCTGTACGTTACTTAAAATCTTTGAGTAAGTATAAAATGTAATTTAGTTAATTTTATAAAGTAGAAAAAAATCTTTAGAAAACCAAGCTTATCATTATATAACTATTTGCTATGTCATAATATTGTATAATGTAAAATACTAATTTGAATTTTGATATAAGAAATAAAAGACATTTTCTTCTAGAAACTGATTGTATTTTTAGATGTCATAGATATAATAGTGGGCATCTAATTTGTAAAATTTCTTTACAAAATTAAAACTGCCAAAGGGTTTCCAGCATGCTTAAAAACTTACAAATACTGTATTACTAAGATTTTTTATCATGATTTGGAAAAAGTTTAAATAATCAATAATAGTGAAAGTGATTATCAAATTTTGGTCATGAAATCATCAGTCTCTGTAAATCTGACATAGAAAGTAACAGTAAATTTGCTTTAATTTATAGACATGATAAATGCCTTAACAGATTCAATGGATTGCAAAAGGTTAAAATCAATACAGATAATATTATTTTCCCCAAATCAGGACTGTGATGGTAAGCATACTTTGCATTAAGATATTTGTAATGGACACTGAAACGTCTTTGTTCATGTACTTACTTTATTCTACTAGAATCAGGGTCACTGATTTTCACTTTTGATAACTTCATGTAGTACATAAACTTTAATAAAATGTATGACAACTGAAAATATTTTTCTAAATATTTGGACCATACAATAATATATTCAATAAGATTTTTTTTTTTAAGATTTATTTATTTATTTTGGGCGGGGGTCGTGTTGGGGAGGGAGGGGAGCGGCCGGGCCACTTCTATTGGTCTTTCATTTCTCTATTTTCATCCGTCTTTGTTCTTTGGCTTCTGTGGGCCTCCCATCGCGGTGGCGTCTGTCCTTGCAGAGCGCCGGCTCTGGGCGCATGCGCTCCAGAGCCCTGGCTCGGTAATTGAACACATAGAGACAGCCGCTCCGTGGCACGTGGGATCTTCTCATGCCAGGGATCGAATCGGCGTCCCTTGCATAGCAAGGCGGTGTCCTTACCCACTGGGCCACCAGGGGAAGCCCTCAATAAGATTTTTAAGATGTCTTTAAAGTGTATTCAACAATGGTTTATCATTTTCTCCCAAGTAGACTAAACTAAAGGGAACACACATTTTTAAATATGCATATTTTATTTTGTTGGATAGTTTTTTGGGAAAATACTGAGTGAAAATTCTGCCCCAAAATTAGGGTTGAAAATGGTTATGTATGGCATTAAAGTAATTTTCTTTGAGTGATTAATGCCTGTGTTTTTTTCTATTTGATAAAAAATTTTATTGACTCTTAAGTGTAAATGATTAAGAAGAATGTATTGATTTGATCTTTCTAAACTTTGTTCTAGTAAAAATTTAATAAAGTTGTACCCACATTTAAGATTTCTTTTTCAAAAAGTGTGATAGCCTAAGCTTAATATTTTTTAAAATTAGTAAGCATATTCAAAAGTGTCAAGAATTGAAATACATTATACTTTTCAAGCAGGAGATACCTTTTTCACGTGAAATTTTATTCCTAAAGTTCAAGGTAAAGCTACTTTGGTTAAAGGATTAGTCTGTGGAATGCTGTGATCTCATCTCTCTCCATTCTTGATACATCCTCTCCTCTCAAAACCCTAGGGCTTGGACTTCCCCTGGTGGTTCACTGGGTAAGGACACCGCCTTGCAGTGCAAGAGGCACTGGTTTGATCCTTGGCCTGGGAAGATTCTACGTGCTGTGGAGCGGCTGGACCGATGTGTCCAATTTCCAGAGCCAGAGCTCTGGCGCGTGTCCGCCCAGAGCCGGCGCTCTGTGACAACAGAGGCCACTGTGATGGGAGGCCCACAGGAGCCAAAGAACAAAGATGGATGAAAATAGATAAACGAAAGACCAATAGAAGTGGCCCACCCATCCCCCAAAAAAAAGATAAATAAAAATTAAAAAAAAAAAAAAAAAAAAAACCTAGGGCTTAATGGAAAATATTTAGAAGATTATTGACAGGTAGTGTGCTCTGGGAAACAGCACAAGGTAGAGGTCAGACTTCTCTCAATAATTGTGCCTTGACTGCACTCTCTACCAAGACTCAATGAATATAACTTATAACTGTGCCACTGTGTGGCAAACTAATTCCTCAAACCAAACTTAAGCATGGAGGAATACATTTACTCAACAAACATCTCAGAGTTTTGTCTATATGGCCACTAAATTATATGAAACTAAAGGGAACACACATTTTTAAATATGCATATTTTATTTTGTTGGATAGTTTTTTGGGAAAATACTGAGTGAAAATTCTGCCCCAAAATTAGGGTTGAAAATGGTTATGTATGGCATTAAAGTAATTTTCTTTGAGTGATTAATGCCTGTGTTTTTTTCTATTTGATAAAAAATTTTATTGACTCTTAAGTGTAAATGATTAAGAAGAATGTATTGATTTGATCTTTCTAAACTTTGTTCTAGTAAAAATTTAATAAAGTTGTACCCACATTTAAGATTTCTTTTTCAAAAAGTGTGATAGCCTAAGCTTAATATTTTTTAAAATTAGTAAGCATATTCAAAAGTGTCAAGAATTGAAATACATTATACTTTTCAAGCAGGAGATACCTTTTTCACGTGAAATTTTATTCCTAAAGTTCAAGGTAAAGCTACTTTGGTTAAAGGATTAGTCTGTGGAATGCTGTGATCTCATCTCTCTCCATTCTTGATACATCCTCTCCTCTCAAAACCCTAGGGCTTGGACTTCCCCTGGTGGTTCACTGGGTAAGGACACCGCCTTGCAGTGCAAGAGGCACTGGTTTGATCCTTGGCCTGGGAAGATTCTACGTGCTGTGGAGCGGCTGGACCGATGTGTCCAATTTCCAGAGCCAGAGCTCTGGCGCGTGTCCGCCCAGAGCCGGCGCTCTGTGACAACAGAGGCCACTGTGATGGGAGGCCCACAGGAGCCAAAGAACAAAGATGGATGAAAATAGATAAACGAAAGACCAATAGAAGTGGCCCACCCACCCCCCAAAAAAAAATAAATAAAAATTAAAAAAAAAAAAAAAACCTAGGGCTTAATGGAAAATATTTAGAAGATTATTGACAGGTAGTGTGCTCTGGGAAACAGCACAAGGTAGAGGTCAGACTTCTCTCAATAATTGTGCCTTGACTGCACTCTCTACCAAGACTCAATGAATATAACTTATAACTGTGCCACTGTGTGGCAAACTAATTCCTCAAACCAAACTTAAGCATGGAGGAATACATTTACTCAACAAACATCTCAGAGTTTTGTCTATATGGCCACTAAATTATATGATGAGCTGAAGTGGTAATCCTGACTTCACAAAAGGTTCAGTGTAAAAGACACACTAATTTCTCTTTTCCTATCATCCTTTCCATTACAAAATCTATTAGCAAGTCCATTCAGCACCACTCCAAGCAGTATATTTCTCTCCTTTATAATTGCCAACACCTTAGTCAAAGTCACCAGCATTTCTCATCTACATTCTTTCATAGCCACTTAACTTGTTTCTTCTTCAATTTGAGTTGCTTATCCCATTACATAGTATATGTTTGCAACACAAAAGCCAGTTAAAATTATGTCATTCTCCTACTTAAAATCCTCAATAAATGCTTTGCTGCTGTACAGTTGCTAAAGTGTCCAACTCTTCGTGACTCCAAAGATTGCAGCACACATGACTTCCCTGTCTTTCACTATCTCCTGGAGTTGTCCAAGCTCATGTCCATTGAATCAGTGATGCAATCCAACCCTCTCATTCTCTGTTGCCCCCTTCTCCTGCTCTCAGTCTTTCCCAGCATCAAGGTATTTTCCAATGAGTCAGATTTGAAGCAATGGAAGCTTATAAAATCCAAACTTCTATCACAGAATATAAATGATCAGGTACCTCCCTACATTTCTGACCTCTTACCATATTGTTCACCTTAATCTATATGAGTTAAACACCAGGTTTCATGTAAGGTTTCTTCTGCTTAGTCCATGGATTGTTTTTTGCCAGAGCCGGCGCTCTGTGACAACAGACGCCACCGTGATGGGAGGCCCACACGGGCCAAAGAACAAATATGGATGAAAATAGATAAATGAAAGACCAATAGAAGTGGCCCACCCATCCCCCTCTCTCCCCACCCCACCCCCAAAAAAGATAAATAAAAATTAAAAAAAAAAAAAAAAAAAAACCTAGGGCTTAATGGAAAATATTTAGAAGATTATTGACAGGTAGTGTGCTCTGGGAAACAGCACAAGGTAGAGGTCAGACTTCTCTCAATAATTGTGCCTTGACTGCACTCTCTACCAAGACTCAATGAATATAACTTATAACTGTGCCACTGTGTGGCAAACTAATTCCTCAAACCAAACTTAAGCATGGAGGAATACATTTACTCAACAAACATCTCAGAGTTTTGTCTATATGGCCACTAAATTATATGATGAGCTGAAGTGGTAATCCTGACTTCACAAAAGGTTCAGTGTAAAAGACACACTAATTTCTCTTTTCCTATCATCCTTTCCATTACAAAATCTATTAGCAAGTCCATTCAGCACCACTCCAAGCAGTATATTTCTCTCCTTTATAATTGCCAACACCTTAGTCAAAGTCACCAGCATTTCTCATCTACATTCTTTCATAGCCACTTAACTTGTTTCTTCTTCAATTTGAGTTGCTTATCCCATTACATAGTATATGTTTGCAACACAAAAGCCAGTTAAAATTATGTCATTCTCCTACTTAAAATCCTCAATAAATGCTTTGCTGCTGTACAGTTGCTAAAGTGTCCAACTCTTCGTGACTCCAAAGATTGCAGCACACATGACTTCCCTGTCTTTCACTATCTCCTGGAGTTGTCCAAGCTCATGTCCATTGAATCAGTGATGCAATCCAACCCTCTCATTCTCTGTTGCCCCCTTCTCCTGCTCTCAGTCTTTCCCAGCATCAAGGTATTTTCCAATGAGTCAGATTTGAAGCAATGGAAGCTTATAAAATCCAAACTTCTATCACAGAATATAAATGATCAGGTACCTCCCTACATTTCTGACCTCTTACCATATTGTTCACCTTAATCTATATGAGTTAAACACCAGGTTTCATGTAAGGTTTCTTCTGCTTAGTCCATGGATTTGTTTGTCCCTTTGCCAAAAATGATTCTTCCCATCTCCAGGATTATCTGTGACCTTCAAGCATTGTCATCCAGATCTCTGTTCAAATAATTATTCAAGACCTCGGAGAGACGTCTGTCTCAAGGTCAGTTTTTCTCATAACACTCTGCCCAGTTCTTATCACATGATCCCATTTTGTACTTCTCCTAGCACAAAGTACCATCCTATATTCCTTTATATGTTGGCTTTGCTAGTAATTGTTCCCTTGTTTACAGGTGACCTCTAATGAGAAGATAAACTTCACTTAAGCAGAGTTTTTTTTTTTTTTTCTTTTTTTCTTTTTTAATCTTCTTCAGGACTGTGCCCTGATTGATAATCAGGCTTCAATGAATAGTCCTTGGTTTAAAAACAAAAGATGCGGAGAGGGAGAAGAAGGAAAGAAATTTCAGGAATGTCTGAGTTTTTATAATGTTCACTTCTATGGTAAGATGCAAGAAACCCTTCAATGGCTCTTTCATACTTAATCATTCCTTCTTTGTTGTCACCTTGGATATATTGCAGTTGGTGGATTTATCACACTGTAATTTTTAGGATATCAAGGGAGTATTTCATGCAAAGATAGGCACAATAAAGGACAGGAATAGTAAAAAAAGATCTTACTTTAGAGAAGAAAAGGTCTTCTCTAAAGCAGAAGAGATTAAAAAGAGGTGACAAGAATATATACAAAGACTATGACAAAGGTCTCAATGACCCAAATCACCAAGATGGTTTGGTCACTCACCTAGAGCCAGACATCCTGTAATGTGAAGTCAAATGGGCCTTAGGATTCATCGCTATGAAAACAGATAGTGGAGGTTTCAGAATTCTAGCTGAGCTATTTAAATTCCTAAAAGATGATGCTGTTAAAGTGTTGCTCTCAGTATGTCAGAAAAGTAGGAAAACTCATCACTGGCCACAGGACTGGAAAACTCACTTTTCATTTCAATCATAAAGAAGGGCAAGGCCAGAATGTTAATTGTGTATAATTGTGTATAACTGCTGAATAATTGTGCTCGTTTCACATGCTAGCAAGGTTATGCTCAAAATCATTCAAGCTAAGCTTCAGCAGTACATGAACGGTGAACTTCCAGATGTACAAGCTGGGTTTTAAAGAGGCACAGGAACCAGAGACAAATTGCTAACATTTCTTGGATTTTCCCCTATTATGAGTTAAACACCAGGTTTCATGTAAGGTTTCTTCTGCTTAGTCCATGGATTTGTTTGTCCCTTTGCCAAAAATGATTCTTCCCATCTCCAGGATTATCTGTGACCTTCAAGCATTGTCATCCAGATCTCTGTTCAAATAATTATTCAAGACCTCGGAGAGACGTCTGTCTCAAGGTCAGTTTTTCTCATAACACTCTGCCCAGTTCTTATCACATGATCCCATTTTGTACTTCTCCTAGCACAAAGTACCATCCTATATTCCTTTATATGTTGGCTTTGCTAGTAATTGTTCCCTTGTTTACAGGTGACCTCTAATGAGAAGATAAACTTCACTTAAGCAGAGTTTTTTTTTTTTTTTCTTTTTTTCTTTTTTAATCTTCTTCAGGACTGTGCCCTGATTGATAATCAGGCTTCAATGAATAGTCCTTGGTTTAAAAACAAAAGATGCGGAGAGGGAGAAGAAGGAAAGAAATTTCAGGAATGTCTGAGTTTTTATAATGTTCACTTCTATGGTAAGATGCAAGAAACCCTTCAATGGCTCTTTCATACTTAATCATTCCTTCTTTGTTGTCACCTTGGATATATTGCAGTTGGTGGATTTATCACACTGTAATTTTTAGGATATCAAGGGAGTATTTCATGCAAAGATAGGCACAATAAAGGACAGGAATAGTAAAAAAAGATCTTACTTTAGAGAAGAAAAGGTCTTCTCTAAAGCAGAAGAGATTAAAAAGAGGTGACAAGAATATATACAAAGACTATGACAAAGGTCTCAATGACCCAAATCACCAAGATGGTTTGGTCACTCACCTAGAGCCAGACATCCTGTAATGTGAAGTCAAATGGGCCTTAGGATTCATCGCTATGAAAACAGATAGTGGAGGTTTCAGAATTCTAGCTGAGCTATTTAAATTCCTAAAAGATGATGCTGTTAAAGTGTTGCTCTCAGTATGTCAGAAAAGTAGGAAAACTCATCACTGGCCACAGGACTGGAAAACTCACTTTTCATTTCAATCATAAAGAAGGGCAAGGCCAGAATGTTAATTGTGTATAATTGTGTATAACTGCTGAATAATTGTGCTCGTTTCACATGCTAGCAAGGTTATGCTCAAAATCATTCAAGCTAAGCTTCAGCAGTACATGAACGGTGAACTTCCAGATGTACAAGCTGGGTTTTAAAGAGGCACAGGAACCAGAGATCAAATTGCTAACATTTCTTGGATCGTGGAGAAGGCAAGGGAATTCCAGAAAAACACCTATTTCTCCTTCATTGACTATGTGAATGCCTTTGACTTTGTGGATCACAACAAACTGTGGAATTTTCTTAAGAGATAGGAATACCAAACCACCTTACTTTTCTCCTGAGAAACCCGTTTGTGGGGCATGAGGCAACAGTTGGAGCCAAATATGGAACAACTGACTGATTCAAAATTGGGAAAGGAGTACTTCAAGGCTGTATATCGTCACTCTGCTTATTTAACTCTTACACAGAGTACATCATGGGAAAGGCCATGTTGGGTGAATCACACAATGGAATTAAAATTACTGGGACAAATATCAACAACTTTAGATATGCAGATGATATCACTCTAATGGCAGAAAGTGAAGAGGAACTAAGGAGTCTCTTGATGTGAAAGTGAAAGAGGAGAGGGAAAAAGCCAGCTTGAAATTCAACATTCAGAAAACTAAGATCACAGCATCTGGTCCCATCACTTCATGGCAAGTGGATGGGAAAAAGTGGAAACAATTGACAGATTTTATTTTCTTGGGCTCCAAAATCACTGCGGACAGTGACCGCAACCATGAAAATAAAAGATGCTTTTCTTCGGAAGGAAGTCTATGGCAAACCTAGGCAGCATTTTAAAAAGCAGAGATATCACTTTGCCAGTAAAGAGCTGTATAGTTGAAGCTATGTTTTTTCTATCAGTCATGCAGTGATATGAGTGAATGCTTAGTTGTATCTGACTCTTTGTGACCCTATTGGCTGGGTTTTAAAGAGGCACAGGAACCAGAGATCAAATTGCTAACATTTCTTGGATCGTGGAGAAGGCAAGGGAATTCCAGAAAAACACCTATTTCTCCTTCATTGACTATGTGAATGCCTTTGACTTTGTGGATCACAACAAACTGTGGAATTTTCTCTCCACAGGATTTCCCAGGCAAGAATATGGAGTGTGTTGTCATTTCCTCCTCCAGGGGATCTTCCTGACCCAAGGATTGAAGCCACATCTCCTGTGGCTCCTGCACTGCAGGCAAGTTCTTTACCACTGAGCCACCAGGGACATCATAAAGAAGACTGGGTGTGAAAGAACTGAGGCTTTTAAATTGTGATGCTGAAGAAGACTCTTGAGAGTCCCTTGCACAGGGAGGAGATCATGCCAGTCAATCCTAAAGCAAATCAACCCTGAATATTGATTAGAAGGACTGATGCTGAAGCTGAAGCTTCTATACTTTAGTCACCTGATGTGAAGAGCTGACTCATTGGAAAAGACCCTGATGCTCAGAAAGACTGGAGGCAAAACAAAAAGGGAGCAGCAGAAGAGGAAATGATAAGATAAGATCACCAACTCAATGGGCATGAATTTGAACAAACTGGGAGGTAGTGGAGGACAGAGGAGTCTGGTGTGGCTCAGTCCATTGGATCACAAACAATTGGACTCGACTTAGTGACTGAACAACAATTTTGTCTCATATTTCTTTTTCTTATTAGAAAGTGTGCCTCCTGAATGGCCCTATTACTGTTTTTAATCTCCAGTATCTGATATGATACCTGGTACAGAGTAGCTCTTCATACATATCTGTAATTGTTTAGAAATATGCATATGTTTTTATATACATATATGTTTCCATCAAGTTCTTTCTATTGGAGTCATAAATACAGGAGTAATACTGCCATTTTCCCTATAAGTCCAAATATAACCCACACAAATTCAACTCATTTTATGTGTCAAAAACAACAGCTTCTGAATTTTTACAGAGCTCTTTCCACCTTCTCTAGACCTACAAACATAACCACCCCTAAACTGGATGTCACATTACATTATTGTTTCTTGACCATTAAAGTTAGACACCCCATCCCAGGTCACTGCTTTTATACATTCCACAGTGATTGTTTCTCAAGGCCAGAGGATTGTTGCTGTTCAACTGCTTAGTCACGGCCAACTCTTCTGTGACTCCGTGGACTGTACCCCTCCAGGTTCCTCTGTCTATGTGATTTCCCAGGCAAGGATATTGGAGAGGGTTACCATTTCCTTCTCCAGGGAATCTTCCTGACCCAGGAATTGAACCTGCGTCTTCTGCGTTGGCAAGCAGGTTCTTTACCTGTGAGCCACCAGGGAAGCCCAGGTTATAGTACAGAAGGAAGTAAAGTAGTATTAAGGTTAAAAATCTGATTATTTGAACTTGTAAAATGAAATATCGAAGCCATCTTCAATTTCATCACTTGATTAGGAAGAAGTTAAGTGTAGTTCCTTGAATGTTTGTATGGTTCCTCTGTTTTCCTTCAAGGAGAATTACTTTATGCCAAATTGATTTTGTCTGTATTGAGTCAATCCTAAAGCAAATCAACCCTGAATATTGATTAGAAGGACTGATGCTGAAGCTGAAGCTTCTATACTTTAGTCACCTGATGTGAAGAGCTGACTCATTGGAAAAGACCCTGATGCTCAGAAAGACTGGAGGCAAAACAAAAAGGGAGCAGCAGAAGAGGAAATGATAAGATAAGATCACCAACTCAATGGGCATGAATTTGAACAAACTGGGAGGTAGTGGAGGACAGAGGAGTCTGGTGTGGCTCAGTCCATTGGATCACAAACAATTGGACTCGACTTAGTGACTGAACAACAATTTTGTCTCATATTTCTTTTTCTTATTAGAAAGTGTGCCTCCTGAATGGCCCTATTACTGTTTTTAATCTCCAGTATCTGATATGATACCTGGTACAGAGTAGCTCTTCATACATATCTGTAATTGTTTAGAAATATGCATATGTTTTTATATACATATATGTTTCCATCAAGTTCTTTCTATTGGAGTCATAAATACAGGAGTAATACTGCCATTTTCCCTATAAGTCCAAATATAACCCACACAAATTCAACTCATTTTATGTGTCAAAAACAACAGCTTCTGAATTTTTACAGAGCTCTTTCCACCTTCTCTAGACCTACAAACATAACCACCCCTAAACTGGATGTCACATTACATTATTGTTTCTTGACCATTAAAGTTAGACACCCCATCCCAGGTCACTGCTTTTATACATTCCACAGTGATTGTTTCTCAAGGCCAGAGGATTGTTGCTGTTCAACTGCTTAGTCACGGCCAACTCTTCTGTGACTCCGTGGACTGTACCCCTCCAGGTTCCTCTGTCTATGTGATTTCCCAGGCAAGGATATTGGAGAGGGTTACCATTTCCTTCTCCAGGGAATCTTCCTGACCCAGGAATTGAACCTGCGTCTTCTGCGTTGGCAAGCAGGTTCTTTACCTGTGAGCCACCAGGGAAGCCCAGGTTATAGTACAGAAGGAAGTAAAGTAGTATTAAGGTTAAAAATCTGATTATTTGAACTTGTAAAATGAAATATCGAAGCCATCTTCAATTTCATCACTTGATTAGGAAGAAGTTAAGTGTAGTTCCTTGAATGTTTGTATGGTTCCTCTGTTTTCCTTCAAGGAGAATTACTTTATGCCAAATTGATTTTGTCTGTAGTGTTTGAAGATATAGGAGTGACAAAAGGAACCTTGGATGATCTTGCTTACCTATATAAGAATTCTGAGCAAGGAAAGTGATTAGAGAAAACTTAATTAAGGAATTGTGAACTTGTAGGAAAATGCTGATGCTACATTTCCACAGAATCATGTAACTCTTATAAGAAGGTAGGTATTTCAAGACTATATTTACCATTTGAAGTAACTAAAGAATGCTTGTATTTAGTTTGAATGGTATAGTTTTAATGCATTTTTCACCAGTGCATTTTACTCTTCTGATGTTATTATCAATAAATAAAAAACATGTAATGGATTTCATGAGCCCATAAGACCAGTCATATACTCTATAATATGCTAACAAAGACTCTAATATCCATAAAAAAAGAAGAGAAGAGTAAATGAAGCTCTTAATGATCTAACAAAAAAGCTGGAGCTATGAAAATGGGTTTCTGAAGAACTGGGGTCATGCACTTTCTTTAACACTACATCTGTGGGGAAAATGATCCTCAAGTATCAATAAAACCAATCATTTGAAATAATCAAACTTTCACATGAATTTCCTGAAAAAAGTACTCCACATCCACCTGTAGGAGATTCTGCAGCTTTTTCAGAATTGCAAGCTAAGCCAGATTTAGTTTAAAAAAATGAATCTCTAGAAATGCTTTTATACATTCCACAGTGATTGTTTCTCAAGGCCAGAGGATTGTTGCTGTTCAACTGCTTAGTCACGGCCAACTCTTCTGTGACTCCGTGGACTGTACCTCCAGGTTCCTCTGTCTATGTGATTTCCCAGGCAAGGATATTGGAGAGGGTTACCATTTCCTTCTCCAGGGAATCTTCCTGACCCAGGAATTGAACCTGCGTCTTCTGCGTTGGCAAGCAGGTTCTTTACCTGTGAGCCACCAGGGAAGCCCAGGTTATAGTACAGAAGGAAGTAAAGTAGTATTAAGGTTAAAAATCTGATTATTTGAACTTGTAAAATGAAATATCGAAGCCATCTTCAATTTCATCACTTGATTAGGAAGAAGTTAAGTGTAGTTCCTTGAATGTTTGTATGGTTCCTCTGTTTTCCTTCAAGGAGAATTACTTTATGCCAAATTGATTTTGTCTGTAGTGTTTGAAGATATAGGAGTGACAAAAGGAACCTTGGATGATCTTGCTTACCTATATAAGAATTCTGAGCAAGGAAAGTGATTAGAGAAAACTTAATTAAGGAATTGTGAACTTGTAGGAAAATGCTGATGCTACATTTCCACAGAATCATGTAACTCTTATAAGAAGGTAGGTATTTCAAGACTATATTTACCATTTGAAGTAACTAAAGAATGCTTGTATTTAGTTTGAATGGTATAGTTTTAATGCATTTTTCACCAGTGCATTTTACTCTTCTGATGTTATTATCAATAAATAAAAAACATGTAATGGATTTCATGAGCCCATAAGACCAGTCATATACTCTATAATATGCTAACAAAGACTCTAATATCCATAAAAAAAGAAGAGAAGAGTAAATGAAGCTCTTAATGATCTAACAAAAAAGCTGGAGCTATGAAAATGGGTTTCTGAAGAACTGGGGTCATGCACTTTCTTTAACACTACATCTGTGGGGAAAATGATCCTCAAGTATCAATAAAACCAATCATTTGAAATAATCAAACTTTCACATGAATTTCCTGAAAAAAGTACTCCACATCCACCTGTAGGAGATTCTGCAGCTTTTTCAGAATTGCAAGCTAAGCCAGATTTAGTTTAAAAAAATGAATCTCTAGAAATGACTGAAGTTTCAAATGTTAGGCATCTCTCTTGCCTATGGAAGGCCACCCTTATTTTGTTTTAAGTCAAGATTTCAGCATTGAGTTAAACATGAATTTGTTGCATTTCAATTTTGTTTACTATTTCCTATCCTTTATAAAGGAAGGAGTGACTAGGAGGTGAAAGACTTGTACACTAAAAACTCTAAGGCATGGATTAAGGAAATTTAAGAAGATATAAAAACATGGAAAGATATTTTATGCTCATGAATTGGAAAAATGAATATTGTTAAAATGACCCTACTACCCAAAGCAATCTACAGATTCAATATAATCTCTATCAAAGTGCCAATGCCATATTTCAAAGAACTGGAACTGATAATCCTAAAATTTGCATAGATCCAGCACATAACAAATAATACTGAGAAAGAATGACAGAAATAGAAGTATCATGGTCCCTGATATCAAACTACTACAAAAACTTATCAAAACAGTATCATACTGGCACAAAAACTGATGTCTCAAAAGACAAGAATAACACGTGTTAAACAACATGTGGAGAAAAAGGGACCCTCATGCACTGCTGGTGGGACTATAAACTAATGCAAACACTATGGAAAATAGTATTGAAATTTCTCAAAAAATTAAGAATAAAACTACCACACAATATAGCCATTCTACTTCAGAATATTTATCCAAATCACATGAACATACTAATTTAAAAAGATAAATATACTCCTATGTTTATTGAAGCATTATGTACAACAGCCTAGGTACATATGGAAACAATCTAGTTGTCTGTCAATAGATGAATGGATAAAAATGGTGTGATATATATGTACAATGGAATATTACTCAGCAACAAACTTAAATACTTTCAGTCATTTGCAATAACATGGATGCACCTACACATTATTATGCTAAGTGAAGTAAGTCAGATAAAGAAAAACAAATACCTAATGATCTCACTCATAGGTGGAACCTAAAAAAATGCAACTAAAATTTTTTAAAAAGAAAACAACAAACAAAATGAAACATAAATGAACTCATAGATGGAGAGAACAGAACAGATTAGTGGTTCACAGAGGAGAAGGGGATTGGCAATAGGCAAAGTGGATAAACAGGTCAAATGTACAGTCATGAAAACTAGCCAGACTTGTGGTGTTGACCACCACAAGTGATCAACTGGGATATACAGATTTAAATTATAAAACTATATACACGAAACATATGCAATAAAAATTTTTAATAAAAGGAGGGAAAATATTGAGTGTAATTAAAAAGTTTAAATTACTTTAGGAAGCAATTAGATATTTATATTTACCATCACAGTATAGTTCATTACTCTTTCCTCAATACTGCACAGTGATTGATTATATTTTATTTTGTAACTTTTGAATAGAATGAAAATATTTAATATCTACATGTCAGAGTGCAAATGTGACTAAGATTGTTATGGTTCTATAATATTCACAGGACCCTATTAAAAGGAGCAATGGTGGAAATCATTTTCTTATTACTGTTCTATAAAAATGTTCTCACACTGGGTATGTTTATTTTTTTTAGTCATCTCCTGGTTTCCTCCTGACTTTTGAACTTGCATGTTCTATGGCCCATAGTGATATTCATTGATGAATGCTCCTGATATTCAGAAAAATGCGTTTCTTAGTCTCTTTTCCATAAAGTTCAACAGTGACACAAAAGATTAGGTTTTGTCCACTGTTTCAGCTATATATTATAAGAAATATCTCCTTTAAAAGAATCACTGGATAAAAACAAAATCTCTGAGAGATTACTTCCAGATTAACTATTTGATTCTCAACTATGAATCTATAAAATGCTTAGCTAACAGGAGCTTACTACTTGTAGTATATTCATGAACATTTTGAAAATCTTAATGATGAGGAACCTCTATCAATATAAGAATATAAGGATATAAGAATTTACAATGATAAATTTATAATGACAAACTTACAGTGATATATGTACATATGCTTCATTTTGATTTCATAGATAAAGTTTCCCTTTATAAGTGTTAAAACTATTATACATATTTTATTTTTAACAAATTAAATGGGCAAAATAGGAAAATTACAGTAAACTCTAATTTTCTACCATGCATTTTTCAATTCTATGAGAGCTAAAATATTATGAAAGTTCTACCTTTAACCAATGCATTTAAAATGAAATCATCAAAATAATTTAGAACTGGAAAAGAAAGAACATTAAAAAAAATGTAGTTAAAGGAGAACTGAATCTATTTTCAAGAGTCTTTCCTATTTTTAAGTTTCTTTCACAATATGTAAAATAAAATAAACTTGATTTAAAAGATATCCTCTATTATATTATCAAATACTATTATTTTCTTTGCAATCTCAATAAGATAAATTATCAATAGTATAAGGTAAGCTTTATCAATTTCTACTTTCATGTCACTTTATCGTATAGCAAATGCTTAATATGAACCCATAAGACAAACTAATTAGAAAATATTTCCAATTAGATTCAGTATTATGGCCTTAAAATGGATGTATTTATGTTAATGTAAAAGTATACCTAGTAATTTTATCACACATTAGATATTTTAATCAGGTAATCTACACAGCATCTGGAAACCTAAGCAGAGGCAAAGTCGGCTGTTAACAAAGGCACTGTAACAGTTCACCTTCAGTGAAGAACAATAATGCATTATTAAATTCACTTTCCTGCTCAGTGGTTACACTTAGCTGACCACAGCAAATTTGCTCACTGCCTGGTCCTCACAAGTTGGCAGAAAAATAGATTCTGTCACATTTAACGGGTTTAGAAAATGACAGGATGCCTCTTTTGTTTTAACTATAAACCATAATCTTTCAGAAGTAAATATAATTACAAATGCCTTTGGTTATGTCATTCTTAGGACAGATCTTATATGTGGGTTATCATGGAAACATATATCACCATAACTATCATTAATAAATGAACTTGATGCTACATATCAAAATATCCAGATTTTTAACAGTGATTTCATTCTGTATAACATCGTAATTCTTATGATATAATAAAAATCTTTTTGGACACAGTGGACATTATGGAGACTTGTTGGTTTTCCTTTTTTTATACTACTCATACAAATTAGGAGATTCTACCATAAAAACATTATATTTAGCAAACTAAATAATCAATTTCTACAATATTTCCTAAGCTAAAATTGGGTGCCTTTTTCAAGTAATTGACTAACTACCAATAACAATCTACATAGCCGCTGTCTACTAATCCCATAGCCTTTTTCCTTACACATATACATATTCTATTAATATATATTTTTAATTTAAGTTTTATTAAATATAAACTACTATATTTAATGGCATTTTTCATAAAGTAGGCCAGAGCAGAACTATTTTCATAAGTAATAAGTATAACTTATAGTACTAGTATTTGTAGATAAGG
This sequence comes from Tragulus kanchil, assembly GCA_022376925.1. Taxonomy (NCBI): domain Eukaryota; kingdom Metazoa; phylum Chordata; class Mammalia; order Artiodactyla; family Tragulidae; genus Tragulus; species Tragulus kanchil. The sequence goes on along the minus strand of JAIOJX010000003.1, from coordinate 44,471,439 downwards.
AAGTTTACTGATAATTTTATTCTTCAAAACTCCTCATATATAAGGTTCCATAGGAATTTCACTTTAAAATGTTTTTCAATAGGTGCATGGAATTAGCTAGCTAATACTATTATAAGCAAAGAAATACTGCTTTATTCAATGATACTGTCAGTTACTCAAGGAAGTATTTTTCTGGTTTCCTGGTTTCTATTGGCCCTTAAACTTTCTATATCTGACAAATTCTTTTAAGGATTATGATTTTTTAAAAACTGACAAGACTTATTTTAATATTAAATTATATAAATAAATGATACAATACCTTTAAAAATAAGGTACATTATGAAAAATATCAATTAAGGACAACATGCATTACTTGACTAAGAATTGATTAATTTTTTTTCTTTGCAAGAAGCATATTATATTTTCAATTTATATACATAACGTTCCTCTATATATGACAGTTTATGTATGCTAGTTTATAACATTTTACATTGTATTATTGATAATATCACAGGTCTTCTGCCATAATTAGATGAAAACAGTGTTAAAAAATATATAACATTTATGCTTAGATCATCAACGACAGTTTTACTTAGTGTTAAAAGTTAAATTTTTGTTATCTAAAAAAGATACACACTATGAAAAATACTTTGCAACTGATTTTAATTATGTTGATTCTGTGGGTTCTAAAGCTGAGTTACTATAGTACTCCTTTTTTTGTTTTTTTAAGCATTTAATATCCTTTAGCTTAATATTCTTTAAAAACTCATTGACATTCATGGCTAAATCAGTAACCTTTGACCAGTTTGGGCTATACTACTCATACAAATTAGGAGATTCTACCATAAAACATTATATTTAGCAAACTAAATAATCAATTTCTACAATATTTCCTAAGCTAAAATTGGGTGCCTTTTTCAAGTAATTGACTAACTACCAATAACAATCTACATAGCCGCTGTCTACTAATCCCATAGCCTTTTTCCTTACACATATACATATTCTATTAATATATATTTTTAATTTAAGTTTTATTAAATATAAACTACTATATTTAATGGCATTTTTCATAAAGTAGGCCAGAGCAGAACTATTTTCATAAGTAATAAGTATAACTTATAGTACTAGTATTTGTAGATAAGGAAGTTTACTGATAATTTTATTCTTCAAAACTCCTCATATATAAGGTTCCATAGGAATTTCACTTTAAAATGTTTTTCAATAGGTGCATGGAATTAGCTAGCTAATACTATTATAAGCAAAGAAATACTGCTTTATTCAATGATACTGTCAGTTACTCAAGGAAGTATTTTTCTGGTTTCCTGGTTTCTATTGGCCCTTAAACTTTCTATATCTGACAAATTCTTTTAAGGATTATGATTTTTTAAAAACTGACAAGACTTATTTTAATATTAAATTATATAAATAAATGATACAATACCTTTAAAAATAAGGTACATTATGAAAAATATCAATTAAGGACAACATGCATTACTTGACTAAGAATTGATTAATTTTTTTTCTTTGCAAGAAGCATATTATATTTTCAATTTATATACATAACGTTCCTCTATATATGACAGTTTATGTATGCTAGTTTATAACATTTTACATTGTATTATTGATAATATCACAGGTCTTCTGCCATAATTAGATGAAAACAGTGTTAAAAAATATATAACATTTATGCTTAGATCATCAACGACAGTTTTACTTAGTGTTAAAAGTTAAATTTTTGTTATCTAAAAAAGATACACACTATGAAAAATACTTTGCAACTGATTTTAATTATGTTGATTCTGTGGGTTCTAAAGCTGAGTTACTATAGTACTCCTTTTTTTGTTTTTTTAAGCATTTAATATCCTTTAGCTTAATATTCTTTAAAAAAACTCATTGACATTCATGGCTAAATCAGTAACCTTTGACCAGTTCTTTTTTTCAGCATTACAAATTGCAAGATTGTAAACAAAATATTAAAAAAATATATCATTGTACAGAGAGAAACCTTTTGCATGACAAACAAATATATAGCCTATCTATAATCATCTGTATTAATTTCATACATTTGCTTTTTTTTTTCATTTGATGGTGGAGACTTTAAATTATTAGTCATAAATAACTGGTAGAAAGAAAGAAATACAAATGTTGATAGTGTTACACTGACTATTGATGATGTAAATATCATGATTCTGAATATATCCCTCTTAAAATTCACTCCTAATAAATAAATATTTATTTTTTGGAGTTGGTCTAAACCAGTGAGAATTGGGACCATTTCTATTCCATCTACTGTCACAACTCCTGAAACAATTCACATGAGTGGCAAGTGCATGAATGTTTCATAGAGGAATGATATAAGAAGACAACTTTTTCTACAAAGAGAAAGTATAAACTCTCAATTGAATTTCTCACTGTACCTTGAAAAAAAGGAAAGATCTTACTTTTCTATGGAAAAAAGAAACAACCATAACTCAGATGTTCTTTAAAAAGAAAGTTCAGATCCTTAACTATTTGAAACCAAAAGTAGGTCAATTGGACAATAAATGGACATTTTGAGAGGATTATAATCCCAGCTATTGGTATCATTAGCATATATTATTTCAGACCTATGAAAACTTTAATGATAAAAAGGACAATAATGGAATTACATATATATGTATATGAAATTAAAAATGGAAGAAATATGAGTTAATGGTGAAAAAAAAAAAAGTTTGCCTCCAATATTGCTAGAATAGACTTTTCCATCCTTTCACCTGCCACCTAATGCTAAATATTAAGTTAAGTTTGATACAGCATGGACTATGACTATGCTGGGACTGGAATGACTTAGGTTCATCATTAGAAACTCAAAAGCAACAGAAGAAAAATTTAATGCTATTGCCTTTAGTCCGTGAGCAATGTTTGGAGGAGAAACTGGAGTCAGCTGCATCCCTCACTGGAATATTTTATAGATTTATAATTCAGTGTTGTTTTCTCTTTAAATTGGGTCCTAGTAAAGATGGTATGAACTGAAAATTCAAAATACTTAGATTAAAACAAAACAAAAGCCCTCAAGAACAAATAAGTAAATTTCCATTTAGAGGAAAACTACAGGAAGAAAAAAAAAAGACAGTGAACTTATGTGCTTTTTTTTCTCATATATAGAGACATACATTCCTGATTTCTATATCAGTAGACAAAGGGAACCAACATTCTTAGCAGATAACTCTGTTGCAAATACTTTTTTAAATGATGCATAGAGTGCCTAATTTAAATCTTATAAGGTAAAGAGTTACTGGGACACAGAAGGCTGTGGGCCTTTGCACTGCACCACAGAGTAATCTTGGCTGAAGTTCCTCAACTGTTTTCCAGCCACTTACCTGTTGCAGAGGGTTGGAGGAGAAAAAAATGAGAAGACCAAAGAGGAAGTGTTAGAGGAAGCAGTTAGTACGAGATGTTTGTGAATTACCAAAATATACAGAAAAAGACAAAATCTAACCAGCCAAAAAGTCACACTAACATGACTTCCCAGTCCCATTTGACCACTGGCCTTTCTCCAGAGTGCCTTAAAAACAGTTTCCCTTCACAGGGGGAACACACCAAATTGGAGCCAAAGCTCCCCAGACTGAACAGGCAGAAAGGCCCCAAGTTGATGTCAAGGTGTTTTGGGAAAAAGGCTATTTGAACATTTAATTTACAAAGAACAGTAGTATCTTTGAGAGTCAATCACTTGTTCCACACTGTCAAAGTTACCTGAGGCACTTCTGGGGAAATTAGAATTGGAGGCCTCAAGTCCAAGGGAGCCCCCTGGGCATGTTCATTATCAGAGTGTTCCTCTCCTTTGTAAAGCACTTCTGACTGCCAGATTGTTGAATTGTGAGCCATTCAGGGGCCATTGCTTTCTGATCTTAACCTGTCTAATATGCACCCCAAAGATCTTTCCTTTGGGATAGATGAAATATTTCCCACTTTTATAAGCTTCTAACAAAATTGACACAAACCAATTCCAACATTGATGCATACAGATGTACTGATTTCATGGTAGGGATAGGGTAAATAAATTTATACTACAAAACAAATGAACTAATTCCAAATAGGCTAACCACTCGCACAAGAACTAGCTCCTAAATGAACTCATTCTAACTGGACCAGTTCCCAATCAGGTAAATAAATAAATTTACTTTACAAATGAGCTATTTATGACTAGGGTGGGTTTGCCTCACAAGAACCAGTGCCCAATAAGTTGGTTCAGGGTAGACTCCAACAACGCCTCCCCTCTGTAAGTGGGTACCCAACCAAATTGGCTTGTCCTGTAAAAGAAAAGCTCAGATTGACAGGAAAAAATGTTCCTGGTGTGCACATCTGAACAACTTACCCTCCGAAATTAAACCTGCTGGGTCTTAACACAAACAACACACAGAACAAACAGGCTGAAGTGGCTATTGAATCGGGTAGACTTACCCTATAAACAAAATTGAGACTCTAGAAGTTTGTCAATTCCTTGTCTCAACTGACAAGCACTGAGGGAAGCTGATACCACTTCAGGGAATCCTGAAGGAAAGAACCTCAGGACAAATGGTCCCAGCAGCTGCTAGGGTATTGCCCGATATTCCCTGATCAGGCCTGCTAGCCACAAACAGCAAGGCTCCTGACTGGCTAAGCCAAATTGTTACTGAGTTCAAGCTCGCTCTGCTCACCACACAACAGGCAAATGAATCTGAGACAAGAGGTGATGAGGCAAGGAAGACACTTTAATCGAGAAACCAGCTGACTGAGAAGATGACAGGCTAGAGCCTTAAAATAACCATTCTGAGTTATGCAAAATAACTATTTTTGCTCAGAACTGAAATCTTGAAGTAAGAACTGAGGCCCATTTGTGTGTTTATGTGTGTGTGTGTGTGTGTGTGTGTGTGTGTGTATTTTTTTTTTCCCTTTTTGGATAACACTGTCACAGTTGATTTGTAAAAAGAAATCTATTTAATTGGTTTTAATAACAGTAATAAATTATAAACAAACAAAAAATCTCAGTAGAAGAGAAATCAAGTTAAATGAGTTTCAGGTTCACATGAACTGGGAAATATTTAATATTAAATTAGTACCCTATTCCAGGTGGTACTAGCGATAAAGAACCCAGCTGCAAAAGCAGGAGAAATAAGATACACAGGTTTGATCCTTGGGTGGGGAAGATCCCCTAAACTATGAAATGGTTACCCACTCCAGTATTCTTGCTTGGAGAATACCACGGACAGAGAAGCCTGGCAGGCTACAGTCCTTGGGGTCACAAAGAGTCAGACACAACTGAATTGACTTAGCACAAGGTAAAGAGAAACACTATTCTTAAATTATCTACCTGCCTTGATTTGGATTTTGTTTTAGATAACATAAGAGGAGAAAATACTGATTTGTTTTCAAAAATTTCTTCTGTGATTGCAAAACTTAATTTATGATGTAGGTCATGTCTAATCTTTCATCCTATCAGTAAATAAAGCAAAATTCAGAAAGGCATTCCATCCTTAGATCTAGGCTTAAATGGACTGTTTTTGTTTTTTTTTTTTTTTTGGCCACTTCTATTGATCTTTCAATTATTTATGTTTGTTCTTTGGCCTGTGTGAGTCTCCCATTGCAGTGACCTCTCTCATTGCAGAGCACCAGCTCCAGGCACATGAGCTCCAGAGCTTTGGCTTGGTAGTTGGACACATCAGTCCAGCCACTCCATGGGATCCTCCCAGCCCAGGGATCAAACCAGCGCCCCTTGCACTGAAAGATAGTGTCCTTACTCACTGGACAACACCAGGGAAGCCCGTAAATGGACTGTTTTCATTAAAGTTCCCCAAGAAGTGTCACATCCTCTCCTTTGTCATGAGAGATAACATGATAACATTCTTTAAAAGAATACTGACTTACCGCATATCCCTTTTTAAAGGTCTCTCACTTTTTCAATGAAGGTAATTGACATTAGTGTCTATTACAATTCTCAGTCTAGCTGCAGATGTTAAACTATACCTGTTGTATGACTGTAGATGACGGGGAATTAAAAACTTGTGTATTCATCAAGGCCAAAAAAAAAATGGAACAAAAAAACAAAGTCATAAGACATATAGTCATTTTTAATAGCATTTACAATTTAGCCACACAAGAAGCAAGGCATTTTTAAATAATTCCTACGTATAGCTTTGTCCCTCAGTTATCATCAATTTTATTCAAAAGCTTATTAGTATGTCTTAAAACAACAAAACATCTTCTGTGCTTCAGTTAAAATTCATCTCTGAATTCTTAGCAACAAACACTGTGCCTGTCACATAGCAGGTAATTAAAGATTCTTTGCTGACTGACTGAATGAATGAAAGAAGAAAAATAGAGAAAATTGCTTCCTTTTTTTTTCTTATAAAAGGTAACTTTGTTGAGTGTTAAGAAACTATTTACAGATACAAGATGTAATTATAAATTGAAAGGTACAAGATTACAATTGTAAAACTATCCCATATGCTTTCATAAATGTTTCTGGAAAACCTGATCATCTTTTTTGGTGTTATCACTTCGTTCACATGACAACTGAGCAGATAAATAATTCATCACTTTATTGAGCACATTACAGTGCACTAGTCATAGTGATAGACACTGAAGATCCGGTTGTAAATAACACAGACCCACAATTGCGTTCATGGAACTGGAAATGTGGGGGCTTACAATTCCTGTCAGTCTGCTGAAGATGCACTGTCCACCCTCTCTACCTCACTCTATGATTTTTGTGACTTCAAGATGTGTCTGTGTCCTTTGGATGAATCAGTCAACAGGATGCCCAAGCAAGCAATTCAGATGGAGCACCAAAACGTGACAGTGCTGCTTCTACTACACCCTGGATTACTGCTCCGTCACTCCAGTCACACCTGGAGTTCTATTCCTACACAGTCTCTTACCTGATGCATACAGACGAATCACTTAATTCTCATATTAAAACATTGTGATTATTTTTAGGAACTACTTGTACATTTTCACAGATGAGAAACCAAAGGCCAAGGATGATATAATATACGAAGTTTATAATTTTAACCTGAACTTGAATAAAAAGAGGTCTAATTTTGAATAAAGAGGTCTCCGATTGTATGAGAGTACTCTCAGTGAGAATTGTTTGTTAGATAAACATGCAATTGCTTTGTGAATTCAAACCTTTTTCAAAATAATATTAGATTAGGTTTTGTCATGACATCCTAGAGTAATAAATAATATTCATCTATAACAAACTAAAAGTCAGTGGTATAAGAAACTAACAGAGGACAACTGAAATAATTATGCACTTATTTGCTTTACTAGAAACCTCAAATATTTTAAAAGTCCTGAGAATATAATTAATAAAAGACAATATCAAGATACATAATTTTATTATACTTAAATCTATTCATATACTTCAAATGCAAAAGGAATTCCTCATTTTCTGTAAGGAATTTTTACTAAAAAATCATTAGCAAACATAGTCCATGAATGAATTCAATTTTGCCCCTTTTCAAAGATCAAACCTTAAAAATAAGTATAATTAAAAGTTTGAAATATAGAGCAATCCTTAGTTTTTAAATGTATCCTAACCCTCTTTTAGCATGTTCACAAGTGAAAGAAGGCTTAACAATGTGTTTCTTTCATGAGCAATGAAGGAAGATAATTATCCATTAATTCACCTATAGGAGGGCTTCTGTAGTGGCTCAGATGGTAAAAGAATCTCCCTGCAATGAGGGAAACCTGTGTTCGATCCCTGGGTTGAAAAGATCCCACAGAAAAGGAAATGGCTAGCCACTCCAGTACTCTTGCTTGAAGAATTCCATGGCTTGACCATAGGGGTACAATAATTGGACATGTCTGAGCAAATTTTACTCTACGTATAGGAAGGCACTATCATTTGAAATAGAGGCTGAGATGCCCAAGCAAGCAATTCAGATGGAGCACCAAAACGTGACAGTGCTGCTTCTACTACACCCTGGATTACTGCTCCGTCACTCCAGTCACACCTGGAGTTCTATTCCTACACAGTCTCTTACCTGATGCATACAGACGAATCACTTAATTCTCATATTAAAACATTGTGATTATTTTTAGGAACTACTTGTACATTTTCACAGATGAGAAACCAAAGGCCAAGGATGATATAATATACGAAGTTTATAATTTTAACCTGAACTTGAATAAAAAGAGGTCTAATTTTGAATAAAGAGGTCTCCGATTGTATGAGAGTACTCTCAGTGAGAATTGTTTGTTAGATAAACATGCAATTGCTTTGTGAATTCAAACCTTTTTCAAAATAATATTAGATTAGGTTTTGTCATGACATCCTAGAGTAATAAATAATATTCATCTATAACAAACTAAAAGTCAGTGGTATAAGAAACTAACAGAGGACAACTGAAATAATTATGCACTTATTTGCTTTACTAGAAACCTCAAATATTTTAAAAGTCCTGAGAATATAATTAATAAAAGACAATATCAAGATACATAATTTTATTATACTTAAATCTATTCATATACTTCAAATGCAAAAGGAATTCCTCATTTTCTGTAAGGAATTTTTACTAAAAAATCATTAGCAAACATAGTCCATGAATGAATTCAATTTTGCCCCTTTTCAAAGATCAAACCTTAAAAATAAGTATAATTAAAAGTTTGAAATATAGAGCAATCCTTAGTTTTTAAATGTATCCTAACCCTCTTTTAGCATGTTCACAAGTGAAAGAAGGCTTAACAATGTGTTTCTTTCATGAGCAATGAAGGAAGATAATTATCCATTAATTCACCTATAGGAGGGCTTCTGTAGTGGCTCAGATGGTAAAAGAATCTCCCTGCAATGAGGGAAACCTGTGTTCGATCCCTGGGTTGAAAAGATCCCACAGAAAAGGAAATGGCTAGCCACTCCAGTACTCTTGCTTGAAGAATTCCATGGCTTGACCATAGGGGTACAATAATTGGACATGTCTGAGCAAATTTTACTCTACGTATAGGAAGGCACTATCATTTGAAATAGAGGCTGAGATGCATGCCAGGACTTTGAAACTCTGAAGAAGAAATCAGAACGGTGAACAATTTACAAAAGTCCACCTACTTGGGCTACTTATCACAGATACTTGAGGAATTCTCTCAAAGTGCAACTTCATAAAGGCGACACATAATAATATTGAAAATTTCACTTTAGTTTTAAAGTAGGTTTCACATATCAAACATGAAACCTGCTTTCTAAAATGTTATCTCACTTGTTACAAAATTTAAAAAAAAACTATCAACCTTTTTCATCATTTATGAAAGGACACTAAGTATTCAGACTGAATTACTTGCATAAAAATTTTAATTCTCAAGCCAATGTGAACAAAAATTCATTTTTCAATGGAAATACATGTAAAAGAAAATGCAAACTCTGGGCATTTTTAAGCACTATTTCTTATCTTGTATCTTAAAGACTTACAGTGAATAGTTTCCCATAAGATCTTTTTATGATTGGCTCTTCTTACTCTGGGAATTTAGAGATTAAAAACTCTTATTTGTTGCAATTTTGTACAAATTATAAGACATCACACCTTTATCAACTATTTATCAAGGTACTTTATAAACTTAAGAGTCGAAGCCAAAAA